>VYZU01059902.1:0-24178 GCA_013401355.1 Ceyx cyanopectus
TTCTGAAATGGAATAAAACAGAAACATCCCTGCAGGACCTGCTGACACAGTCCCAGGTAGCAGGAGAGATGGGAGATTGCTGGAATAAGCAGATTCACGTTTGTTTTGCACTTACTTATTTCACTCCTTTTCCTGAGCTAGGTGCTGGGTTTCTACAACAGGGCCATTACTTTTCTCCACACTGCCAGGTGCCTGTGAGGAGCTCAGCCTCCATACACACATCCAGCAAGACCTAGTAAATGACATTCCCACAGTGGTTCCAGGTCATCCTGTTCAATTATATTCACTTTGGGTTTATTGTTTTGCAGCAGCATCCACCAGAAATTAACACACAAAAATCTTCTCCAGAAAAAAAACTCTAATATTAGAGAATCTCTCCCAGAGCAGAGAGAAGGAAAGGCTCCTTAGGCTGAGAGAATTTTAAGTAGAAAACGGCAGGATTATTAATCCACACTTGTATTGCTTCCACCAAGCTACTCACTTGTGTCTTTCTCCTTCTGCAGCAGAATTGTTTCCCTCTTCGAGACCATTGGGGTTTTCTCAACTGCTCCAGCCCAGATCTGCCTGACCTGACTTATAATGGGACGAAGAAATTTGAATTTTGAACTGAGGTTAGCTGGAATTCAAACCCAGCCCTGCCAATCTATTGGCTTTGCTGTAAATTTAGTTCAAGCCTTGGAGGGTCTTGTCCTGTTGGCTGTTTCCATCTGTGTTGTGTGGTCACTTCAGATGAGAGCAGGTGCCAGGAGCCCAGGGTTCATCAGCTGTACTCAAACAACCCTGCTGGCATGTGGTTGGAGAGGTCAAGCTGGACCTGAAAAGCTGGAAGCACTTTGAGGGCTACCAGGACTGACGAAGCTCCCTTGGTGATCTCCTGTCCATCCAGTGCCCCAGATGCCATAAGATGACCTTCTAAGCATGTGTGAGGCCCAATTTTCCTCCTGGAAGCCTGACATAAAAATCTCCTCTTTGACAAGCCCACTAAGCTTTGTGAGTGTGGAGAGGACTTTTCAGGACTTCCTTTGCAAGCTCTTGGTCATTTCTGGAACATCTTAAAGCTGCTGAGATTAAAGAGTCAGACAGTTGCCCCAGGCTCTTGTTTCCCTCTCCTTGTGTTCCCCCTCCCATCCCACTGATGACAATGCACGCCCAGGGCTGGCAGCATCCCCCTCACAAGAACAGGACCTGGCTGTCCTCACCATATGCATGGAGGACCATGATGACCCCTCACTCCCAACAGCCCAGGGCTCACTGCCATGAGCCAGAGGGCAATTTCCAGCTGTGACTGCATCACAGGCTGCTTTTTGCTTTTTCTCCAAAACAAGGTTTAAGCTGCCACGTATATAAAGAAATCCCTGTTATAATGATCTTCCTGACACTGTCATTTGTCTAAGCCCTTGGAAGAGGGCTTAGCTGCAGGCTACAGTGAAGAGCACTGAGCAATTGCCACGTTGTCAGCTAGAAAAAATGTTATGTCTTTTTTTTTTTCCCTAAAATTTTTTCCAGATGTCTTTTTTTTTTTCCTTAGAAGAAGTACAAGCAGCTGTATGATTTGAATGTGAGCCATGACTAATCCAGCACAGAGAGCATTCAACAAGAGAGTTCAACTTCTCAGGATGTGAATCAAACAAATAAAACTTTGGCTTAGGAGACATCTGACTTTTGGAGCCAAACTGGACTTAGAAGTGGCACTGAACATGTAGAAGCTTTGGACACTTGTGGTGAAAGGAGAAGATGCTTCAAACGCCACCAGTGGCTGGTCATGTCAAAAGGACCCATGAGGTCTTCATTACAGTCACAAAGCTGGCCTCCCCATGGAGATGAGAGAGTCATGTGGGGACCACATTTTATGGACGTCTCTGTGATACCAGTATCTTCATATCAGCATCCAGGGATGGTTTTTGAGTCACGTAGCCAAGAAATGGGTGAAGAAGACTTTCTTTTCTTGTTCTTTGCCACCAGCCTCCTGGGTTGCCTGATCACAGAGATTGACTGGGAAGTGATTATGGTTTCACATCTGTTTCTTTGACATGTAGCAGAAGTGCTGCCAGGACAGACAAGGACTGCTGACAAAGAATCACAAACCGTGAAGTAACAGAACAACTCCATACGTCATGGAGACACTCTTCAAGGACACCCACATTACAGTAATTTGACAGCCTCTCTTTTTTGGCTGCTGGTTTTTCTTTGCAGCATAGTGCTATGGCCATAAAAGCATGCTGCCTGGTTCTGATGGGAGAAGATGAACCTTAAACTCAGTCATGGTGAGATGAAATGGGAGAGGATCTGGATTTTCACCTGAGCATAGAGAGAAACAGATGGGAAAAGTCAACTCCAAACAGCTTTGCTATCTGCCTGCCTCTGGCTGGGCAGCTGTTCAAGATGAGTTATGAACTGTAAGGTCAAAACATTTAGTGATGTCTGCAGAGACCATTGGATTCAACTGAGCAGCAATTTTGCCTGTGGGGTTTGCTCAATAAGTCCGTATCTGCTGGACAATAACCACAGCACAGAGACCAATCTGCTGAGGGTCATATCTCCCAGCCCAGCATTCCTCAGCCTCCTTGGAGCATATTTCAGACATATCACAACTCTCCACATTCTCTGGCTCATTCTTTCCTCTCTAAAGAAGGCAGTCGCGGGTGGCAGCAGTGTTAGGAGGGAGGTTAGAGGAACAAGGACTCTCCTGCCTCCCTTGTCATCAGCCTGAGGATGGGAAACACCAGCTCAGGGACTGAAATACCCTGTCATTGAAATGACAGCATTTAACATTTTAATTGCAGGAAGTCAAGGTTCTAAGAGGTGCACTAACCAAACAGAGAGATGGCATTCCTCTGGGCTCCCCCCATGCTGTTAGTCTGAGAGAGACGGAGAACTGACGAACTCACTGCAGCAGTGCAGGTAGCAGCTGTGACAATGACTCTGCTGCGAAGGCTGAGCTAGGAACTGACCTGGCCCTGCGAGAGACCTCCTTGATTTCCAGCCCTGATTGATTTTTCTGGTCTATCCCTTAGACCCAGGCTGTGCCTCAGCCCGTGGGACTGCCCACTGGGGAGAGAGGGAGAGGAAGAGACCAATTTGGAAAGATAGCGAGGAGGAGGAGAGGCAACGGGAAACCCGGCCCACCCTTTGGCTTCCTCCTGCCTCCTTCTAAAACCTGCAGATTTCTCCAGCCCATCCAAGCGCCAGAAGTTTCCTCAGCCCTACTGCCGGGATTGCGAGGTATGGACCGAGAGCTTTGTGTTTGCATTTGCTGTGCTATTTCTCCGGGCATGGGAGTCCTCATAGCACCACTCGTGGGGGGTCACAGATTACTTTAGAAATGCCTCCCGACTTCTCTTTCTCCTTTCTGCAGCATCTTCGCTCCTAAACTGAGGCTGTATTTCACTGCCAGATTACTAGTACTTAACACTTCGGTGGCATCAGACTGTAAAATGTTTAACCTGTCCTAATTTTTCTCTTTCCTTCCTTTTTCCCCTCTGGTTTTACAATTGTGGGACATTTAGTTAGCAAGATGCATGAGACCAACATCTAGGCACATAAAACCAACTTGCAGAGCAAATCGGATCTAGTTACAAACCAGTCCCAATTACCCCCAGCCTAAGGTGATTAGGCAGGTGACGTTTTACTCACCAGAGTATCTAGAGGAAGAACAAAAGAGCTGTCGACTTCATCTCAGCATTTCTTATTTGTTTTTTTAGGTTGGTTTTGGATTTTGTTTGTTTGTTGATATTTTTTTTTCAGTAAAGCTGCTCTTATTTCTTCTATTAAAAAAACCAACAACAAACCAAACCAAAAACACAAAAAAGACACTTGGCTTTTTGTTCCAAACAGACTTTGAAACATTTTTAAGTCCTCCTGCCCTGGTTTGCTTAATGCCAGCTGATCAACTGTTAACAAGATGGAGGTTGCAGGAGAAGAGGAACAAAACTCTTTTTGGTGTTACTTTAATAAAACTTTTAAGAGCATGGTCTCAAACACAATTTTAGGTACAGGCAGAAGAGCTGAGGGCTGGTTTCCTTTAAAGGCAGCTGCTGTCGTTGCCATCCTGGTGATGGTGACGTGCATGGCAGGCTAACTCTGCTCTTTGTGTCCCTGCTCTAAGAAAACTCTTGTCTGTTGCATCCAGCCAAGAAAAGGAAACTTAACAGGATCGGGGCTGAGTTCCAACCCAAACCGAAAGGCAACAATTATAACTTGGAGTTAAATTGAGGGCACTGGGAAGGTGGCCAGTACTCCAAGCCTCCCATTATCACTAGCTTGAAACATCCCAAAAACTCAGCAACCCTCCAAAAGGACAAAAGTAAACTGCAGCCGTTTGTTAGTTGATCAGGCGAGTTTTAAGTGGAAATAAAAGACTGTTGCATTCTGTGCAGCAGTGAAAGCCAAGCTATTGTCTGGCACATAGGCAGGAGCAGGGATGCGGGTGGTGTCAGGAGGGGGAAGAGCAGAAATAAACTTTCAAACTTTTTTTTCAAGCCCCTCCTTTCACAACCCTCTGTTTCCATGACTCAGGCCCAGAGGAATGTCGGCTCCCATGGAAACCCTTTCTGGGTCCTGTGGTCCGAGGGATGTCGGGGCTGTTATCACTGGAGCGGCTGTGGCAGGGCGAGTCCAGGGAATGCTTTGAAGATTGTTTGCTTTTTTGCAGGATATTCAGGGGACAGTTTTGTCTCTCACTGCTTTGTGGACTTGTGGCAGGTTCAGCAAGCTATGTCCCCCAGGAGCCAGAGGTACCACTGGCACCTGGCACAGAAGTATCCAGGCTGCTTTTGGCACTGCCCTGTATCCAGTCCAAAGAAAAGCAAAAGCTCAGGCAGAACAGCAGAATGCTGTATGGCCTGTCCTTCCAACTGAGCTCTGCAGAGGGCTCATTGATGAACTACTGCTTGCAGCCCAGGACTCATCCAGGCATTTTTCTTAGTACTAATTTAATTGTTTCCTGATGTGGATGTAATTTGCAACCTTTGACAGCTTGAAGCCAGCACACAACTATAGTGGTGTACAGCTTTTGCCCTTGTAGAGATAAACCTTGTAAGACATGGAGCATATCTAAAAGCAATCAGCTGCTCAACTCCCTACAAGGGAAATGGGTTAACATAGTGCTGTGATGTAGACCTGTCTTTAGTGACTCTTCATGGGCAAATGTGATAGACTTTTTTTCCTATATTTTGCTTGGAGTACGTAAGTGTATGCGTGAGCTAAAAGGAATTTCACTTCCATCTAAACCCAGCTTGGCTTTCTGAACCTGTGCACTGCATGTGAGGGGACAGTGCAGGTGGTAAGAGCCAGGCTGCTCCAGCCCTGCTCCCCTAGCACCCGGTGCATCTGCAGCACATATGGATGAGCCATCATCCCTGGCAGCAAGTCCCAGTCATCCAGGGACCTGTTGAGCAGGGACCTTTATGGCAACTCACACAAACAACTCCAACTTCAAATCAGGTTTTAGCCCTGGAGTGTCTGACTGAGTAAAGCTCAGAGGGTCAGGGCCAGACAGCAGGGCCACAGCCCTCACCTTGTATCTCTGTTGTGGCCATTCTTGGTCACCCATCTGCACCTTGAAAATTATGGCCCTCAGGGGTGTTTGTAGTAGAAATTTTGTCTTGGCCAGTCCTGCCTTTACATTCAGTCTGAGGTGCTGGGGCATGTCAGACCCTGCAAAGCCTTGAAAGAGCAAGGAGCAAGTGGAGGATGGGTGCAGGGGACCCTGCTGCTCATGGCCTGGCTGGCAGGCAGATGGAGAACCAAGACATAGGAAAGGTTTTACCCAATGATTACCAGTCCTGCTTTCTGATGCTGTCAATGCGAGGTGATAACAGGGTCCCTCACCCTGGATAGCAGTGGAGGCAGCTGGGATTGTTCCAGCTGCCAGTGGCCTCAGGCAGGAGCTGCAAAGTGGTCAGGCAAAGACTCCTCCCCACGCTAACGTGGCACTCTGAAGGGCTTATGTAATCATGGCCAGGGTCAGTGCCACATGGACCAAGCTCCACTATCTACAGAGCCTCCTCCAGAGGCTGCACCTGCCTGGTCTTTGTCCTCCCTCATCCTGCAAAGATTTTCAGACTGGCCAGCTGGTGCTAAGGGACAGCTTGGACCATACTAGAAAGGTGAACCAATGAGAGGGGTTTATGGGAGCCACAAAACTGTTTACACTGTGCCTGGGACCCGAAGTCCCCACTTAGAATGCAAGTGGGGCCAAGCATTAGAACGGCAGTGCAGGCTGTGGGTCCTGCAGTGCATGGATGCCAGGCTGTCTTCACAGCAGCAGTCAGGAGGGCAGGCCTGAGGAGGGGTTGGTGACTGTGAAGGCATCTCTTATTCTGTGATTCAGCAGCCTTTACTGTGCCCACAGTGTGCTGGTTTCCAGTGTCTTGCAAAGTGCCTTCTTCTGTTGATCCCTTTAGGATACAGAAGGGTAGAAGTGTCTCATTGCTATCCCAGCCCTGTTCTCCTCTATCCAAAATAATCCTGTGCTGCATCCATTTGCTCTGCCCCTCACACTGCCCTCTGCAGGGCTCTTGCAGAGTGGTGCCAGGTACTTCTAATGCAGGGAATTCCTCTCACATGGATCCCACTAAGCCCCTCTAGCTGAGGAACAGATGCTGAGCTCATGCTATGACCCAGCTGCCAGCTACAAAGAGCAGCCTCTTGGACAGCAGGACTATTGTAGGTCCACAAGAAGAGAGACTTGCACCATGCGCCAGGCTTTTCTGCCAGAGCAGCTCTGTTTGCAGGGCTCCACAGCCATTACTCAGGACTTTGGACCACAAGGTATTCAGGAAAGACCATTCCTCTGCAAAATAGACACTGCAGTGTCCTCTGTGCACAGGCTCTACCTCCAGGAGGATGATGTTTTTCAAATAAACTTGTTTTCCTATCTCTGGTGTGAGACAGCTGTGCAGAGCTTGTTTGCTCAGACTCCTTCATGCTCCTCCTTCCTCCAACCACAACACTGGCAGCTCTCATTGTTTGCTGGCTCCTAGCAAGCATGTAATTCCCTGACCCAACTTACTGCATATCTAGACTTTGAAATTCAAGGGGTTTAGGGTCTTGGGAAAGTGATCTGAGATTGTCTTGGTCTGAGGTTGGTTTCTTCTTAATGCCAGCTTCCACACCTACATGCACTGCCCTCTCCATCAGGCTGGGCACTGCAATGTTTCTGCCCAGCAAGCATCACTGAACCTCAGAGCATCTTCCAAAGCAAACAAGCCCCTTGGGAGAAGCCCATGAGGAGCCTTTACAAGCCAAGGAATGGCAGCAAGGGAGGAATTAGCCAGATTCACCAGTACTTTTCCACCCCCTCTCCCCAAACCACCCCTGCAGAAGTGAAGAACCAGAGATCTTCCCTGGTAAATGCCAGAAGAGCTCTCGGCAGCCTCCAGAGCAAATAAAGGTGAGAGGAAGGGACAGCATGTACTGAGTAGGAGAGGAGGGAGCTGCTCAGCTGCAGCCTCGTCAGAAAAAATGGGCTCAACCACTACATCTCACAGCCCCTTTTCCCAGAGTTCCTCCATCCCACCACAGCAGCCATCCTCACCACACTGTGCTCCCAGCCCCCTGATGTCCCTGGGAAGCTGTCTTCCATTGCCTTTACCATATTTTGCATAAGGACCCTGCTGGAGCTGTGTGAGGCACTGAGATTGGAAGGAGGATTTCAGTCCCTGCATGGTCAAACATTGCTAAATGGGGCTGGTGCCCTGGCAGCACAGTGTTGCACAGTTTTATACCCAGAGAAATGTCATGCACAGAGAGGAAGGGAAAGGATGCACTGTCAAATTACATATCCACCCATCCAGAAGATGACACCTTGTCCAACACTTCCCATATCAGCAAAGCCATCATCCACTCTGCCCCAGGGAGCCAGTGGGCTGTGAAGCCCTGGCCTTGCAGGTGGAGTGGAGTGAGAGGGAGGCAGCAGAAGCCTTGGCAGGGGAACAAGTCCCCTCACTGGCAGGAGACAAATCAGGGGGTGTTTTGTTTTTGCAGCGGGCGGAAGGGAGCGGACAGCCCTCACTGTCAGGAGTGGGATGCCACCAGCATATTAAGCAGCTAGCTGAGCTCCTCTCTGCCCTCACACAGAGAGGCTCAATTTTGCCAAACAGGAACAGGGAGGGGGATCGAGGACAGGGCAATTTCACCAGCTGCACTCTCCTGGCTAGCATAATAGCCAGTGTTAGCTGGGCTATCTGGCTCACTTATCCTACAGAGTCCTTGAAACAGCTCAGACTGGGTGGGTGCAAATGGATCATCCTCCTGGAGCATATTTCCCAGCAAGATGCAACCCAAAAGTGTCTTGGATCCCTCAAACCCGGTTTAAGGATCCTAGGGTCTGAGCAGGAAAGGGAAAAACTATAGTAGAGAGTGTAGCATTTGGGGGTAATGTGGATGGAGGACTTGTCTCTGGTACCCCTAGAGATGTCTGTGTCCATGTGGGAAAGGGTCTTCTAAAAGTTTTAATTCCCAAGTGCCTCATTTAATCATCTCTCTCTTATCTCCTTCCTCCACTTTCATTTTTCCTCTGATTGACAAATAAAGTGGTAGAGTTTCTTTGCTTATATCTGGGGCTCATACCAGAGGCTTTAAACATGAAAAAATGATTTTTGGTCTAAAAGAACTCCTGCAACAAACAGGGGAACTGCCATTTTGAGTGCAATTTTTCTAAAAGCATCCAGGAAAGAATAGAAGCCTAAACTCCCAACATTCTACTTTGCAAAATCAAAAGAATTTGTCCTGGAAACATGATTTGGCTTAAGGTTTTGTCTGGAAAAGCCAGCATGTAGGTCTGTAATATTGAACAGATGAGGCAGGAAATGAAGAGAACGCCCTTTTCTAGATGTCTGACTGCCAGCCATGAGCTCAGCTCAGGACTGAGCAGCACATACCAGCCTCCTTCCTCATCCCTCCTTCTCCTTTCTTTTATTCAGGGCTTGCTGAAAGATGAGGGTCTGGATTTTTTTCCTTTTCTACCTTGCAGGCAAAGCCCTGGCAGCTCCGGTAAGTACAGGAGACAGCAGAGCCTTTCTGCTGTCAGGGTTGTCCATCTGACATATCTGATGGGGATTTTCTTTTATAACAAATGAAACACTGAGAGACTGGGGGGCAGCAGGGGAAGAGGAAACTCAAGGGTGGCTCTACCACCTGTCCCAGTGGTCAACCCCTTCGCACCATCCTCCTCATAGACCCCAGCTCATGGTCCTTTTCCCTAACAGCAGGAGGCTCTGCCCGATGAGATAGAGGTCATCGAAGATCCCACCACAGAGGTAGGTGACTCTGCTCTTCCTCAACACCCATCCTTTGCAGTACCCATTGCTCTGGGAGGATCATCTCCAAAGCATGGGGGAGCAGAGGCAATGAGGGTACTGCTCTGCCCCCCAGGAGCTGGGGCTGAGCTCTTTGTGCACCCCCACCAGAAACGCTGAACTCTTTTGCAGGAGCCCGTGGGGGCTAACCCAGTCCAGGTGGAGGTGGGAGAGTTTGAGGAAGCCACAGAGGATGTAGAGGAGATTGTCGCAGAGAGTAAGTTTCTTTCCCAGAGACATCCCTGAGTGGAGGAGCTTTAGCAACCCCGAACAGTGAGGGTCTTCTTTGGGAAGGGCTGTAACACAAGGACAATGCCAACACAGTTGCACACTTAAAAGAGGAGCATGGCCTCTTCCCAACACTGGATTCTATGTAAAGTTGGAGGGGTTTTTTTACAACAGAAAAGCCATTGCATTGTGTGGCTACAGAAAGGAGACCAGAATTAGCCTGAGGTCTATCATGGATTTCTGGAAATCCTCACATCTTCCCAGTGCAGGGAGTGATACTCAGGGCTGTCCCTGGTGAAGTCTGTCTTCCCTTTGAACTGAGATACCCTGGGCAGCTCATGGGAGGTGAGGATGGGGCAGGCTCTGAATTTGCTCCCTGCCTTCTCCCAGATCCCTGCCAGAACCACCACTGCAAGCATGGCAAGGTGTGTGAGGTGGATGACAACAACTCACCCATGTGTGTGTGCCAGGACCCTTCAAGCTGCCCAGCGACTGCCGGTGTCTTTGAGAAGGTAAGGGCAGAAGTTGCTTGATGGACCAGAGCGGGGAGGAACCCCACATGGGACATTGCCAGAGGTGGTGGGGGTGACAGAGTGGCAAGTCTCCATCTGGCCTCAGCCAGTGGTGACCAAGGAGCTGCTGTCCACCCCAGGAAACAAGTTAAACATCTTATTTGGAGGCTCTCCCTGATGACTCCGCAGCAAGACTGTGCTTCACTGCCTCTCACACAGCATCTCCCTATCCTGTGCAGGTCTGTGGCACAGACAACAAGACCTATGACTCCTCCTGCCATTTCTTTGCCACCAAATGCACCTTGGAGGGAACCAAGAAGGGACACAAGCTGCACCTGGACTACATTGGGCCTTGTAAATGTAAGTAGAGCCATTCCCATAGACAAGGGGTCCCATAACCTGAGCACAGCCCCATTTCCTGAGTAAAGGTTCAGGGCTAAGGTAGGAGGGCACTGGGTCTGTATCTTCGGGGTCTGGATCTGCACATCCAGGTGTTGTACTGACCACTGTGTATGGCTTCCAGTCATCCCTGCCTGCCTGGACACAGAGCTGACTGAGTTCCCACTGCGCATGCGGGACTGGCTCAAGAATGTGCTGATTACCCTGTATGAGCGTGATGAAGACAACAATCTGCTGACCGAGAAACAGAAGCTCAAGGTGAGGGACTGGGGAGGAAGTCTCAGAGCCCACCCCACCAACAGAACCCAGCAGACATGGAGACCCTACTCAGAATGACCTGTGGGCACCCCATTTAACACCCCAAGGTCCCCACCTGCTCCCCATTCTTCTGCTGACAAGGTCTCCCTGGCCTCTCCTACAACAGGTGAAGAAGATCCATGAGAACGAGAAGCGCCTGGAGGCTGGTGACCACACTGTGGAGCTGCTGGCCCGTGACTTTGAGAAGAACTACAACATGTATATCTTCCCCGTGCACTGGCAGTTTGGGCAGCTGGACCAGCACCCCATTGATGGGTGAGTGAGAGCAGGACAGGGGCCCCTGCCAGGACCTTTTCCTACCCAAGATGTCAGAAGGTGTCAAGGCTGGAGATGTGGCACAAATGGGTGGCTGGTGGCAGAGGCATGAGCAAAGCCCCATGGAGAGACATTTCTAGCAGGGGCCAAGTCAAACCCACAGGCTGGGGCAGAGGCAGTTTTGCCTTCTGCAAACAGCGCTTTCGCAGAAAAAGGAACCTCCCCTAGTCCCAGCTGCTCCCTTCGGTGTGGAGTTTCTGCCTTCTCCGATTTACTGTCGTAAGATAGTTCCCTAAAATATCTTAGTCCAAAGGCCCCAGCAGCTGAAACAGCAGCTGCTGGCTTAGCTGTGAGATGGAGGTGGGCACAAGATCCATCATACATGCAGACCCATGGGGCAGGAGCAGCTAGCAAGGACCCCCAGCTGCTGGCTTATTTTGTAACTAGCACAGCCAATTGCAAAAGCAGACACCAGTCCTTGACCTTCATGACACACAGTAGAAGTCACTGGGAGGGTACTGGGACAGATGGAGAACTGAGGCCAGCACCTCACCCTGCACTGGCCCCCACACCCTTCAGAGCTTCTCCCCTCCTGTGGGAGGGTGCCTAGTGCTGGTGGGCAGCACACTAACCGTGTGGTCACCTTGGCAGGTACCTGTCCCACACTGAGCTGGCCCCTCTCCGTGCCCCCCTCATCCCCATGGAGCACTGCACCACCCGCTTCTTTGAGGCTTGCGATCTGGACAATGACAAGTACATTGCCCTGGAGGAGTGGGCCAGCTGCTTCGGCATCAAGGAACGTAAGTACTGAGTAGGGAAGGAAAAGAGGTGGAGAGGACACTGAAAAGCACACCCAAAGCCGCTGCCTGGGATGCAGCAATGCATTACAGATGGTCCTGGGGAGGGAAAAGCAGGGGAGAGCAGGGAGGGGGAATCACAGGAGCAATGGGACCCTGGAAGCATCTGACTCATAACCTTATCTCTCTCTTTTCCTTCCACAGAGGACATAGACAAGGATCTTGTGATCTAAAACCCCAGCTTCCTTCTCTGCTGCCACCTTTGTCTTGTTTTATCCTTCCCACTTCCTTTGGTTTTTAAACAGCTTTTGTTTTGTTTTGTTTTCCCTGGGAACAAGGTGCTAATATAGATTTAAACATATGTAGTAACGGTGCTAAGAGACATAACAGTCCTCATTCATAGCCTAATCTATTACCACTAGATTACTCGATGCCTCCACCAAGCTCTTACCAGCCCCTTTCTCTCTCCATTGACTCACCCTGCTCCTGTTCCTGTCCCAAATATCTGCTCTGTCTCGATATCCACTCTTGGTTCGAATTCTATTAACTTTTCACTAACAGCATGTTCTTGGACACATCAGCACAGATGCAGCGACCTCTCAGCTTATTCACCTCTCCTGGCTACAGATTGCCAGCAAGGGAAGGAGAGCCAGAGGGTGTAGGAGAACTGGGCTTTTCAAGCAGAGTGGCCATGGGTGACATTGCAGTCACCCAACTTGTGGTAGGGGGGATGGAGAGGGGTGAGAAGGACACAGAACTGCAGGATTTTGTTTCCCCAACCCCCCTCTTTTTTTTCTTTTTTTTTTTCATTCCCAGGGCTTGAATTTAACAATCATTTGGCACACAAAAAAAAAAAAAAAAAAAAAAAGGAAAAGAAAAAGGCTAGTCAAGTGAACAGATAGGAAAGCACACAAAAATTAAAGCAAATAAAATTAAATGCATTCCATTCTGTAAAACCCCCTGAAAAAAATAAAGGTTTGAAAGTGCTACATGCATTACCATTACTCACTGACCATACTGCTGTTTTGTTTTCTGTGCTACAAAGGGAGACCAGTTAGGTCTGTCTGTACCCAGGGGTGCGAGTGGCTGACCTTGCTGGTGCAGTTCTGCTGAGATAAAGCCCTTGACTCTTCCCAGGTCACAGTGCCCTTGAGTACTTCCCACCTCTGCCTTGGTCATACTTAAAATTCCAACCCTGGTCTCCCAGGGAAGTTATATCAGGCTTGGAAGAGAGATTTCTACTCAAAAAAAGGCAGGCTTGCCACACACTCAAGGGAAAGGCTCTGATAGTTTGGGGTTTTTTTCTTGTTGTGGACTGTTGGATGTGCAGAAGGGAAGGGAGAAGGTATGTGGATTTTGCTTTACAGAGAGGATCCAGACAAGAGCAAAGGGAAGGTTAAGTCTCACAGGCTGAGAACTATTTTTTATACCTCTGAATGTTCCCTGTGTCTTATATTATTAAATTCCTGCCACAGTGTGAGCAATCTGATGAGTCTCTGTAATAAAAAAATACTGTTTTGAAACACTGACAATAAACAAGCTTGCAATGTTCCTCTGTTTCAACCCATCCTAAGGGGGGGGGGGGTTCACACACGCCTTGCCAACCCTATGCATGCATTCAAGGTGTCTCATAGGCACCCCAGCCCCAGGGAAGAGTCTGGGCCAAGGTAAGACAAGGTGCATCTGCCAGTCACAACCCATCACCTTACTGTAAATGGGCTTGTTGGGGTACATTAGAAGGGTAATGAGCAGGCAGATGCAGCTGCAGCAATGGAAGCACCCAGGGTTACTCAGCAACCAGCAGAGACACTCACATGGCTCTAAGATCTTCACTTTTAATGAGCAATAAACCCCTAGGAAAGGCGAAAAGGTGCCACAGTGGAAAAATAAACACCACCATTTGCACAGGCTAAAAATATCGATGTTGTCAGAGATGTGGTTAAACTGTGAATCCTGCTGTTAACAGACCTTGCTGGATGTGCTGAGTTCCAAATGGAGCTGCAGGGTCACATCCTGTACTCCTGGCTGCAGAGTCCTGGGCAGGTCCCATCGGGGACACTCACTTTACAGATGCTTTGCCAAGCTATTTGAACCCAGTGGGAGAGCTGGTGTCTTGAGGAGCTCAGCAAAGCTTTTTCTCTCCTACCTTGAACAGCAGGACTCATTCCACAAGGCTGTTAGCCAGAATGGGGTTTCTCAACACAGCAAATGCCTTCCCATCCTGGGGGACTGCCACTGCAATTTGGTAGGCCTGGCACAGTGAGGGGCACTGCTGCCCACAAGCCCTCAGCTGTGACAGGTGAAAAGATTGCCTGCCCTGTGCAAACCTGCTTTCCAGTTGCTCCCTTTCAGCCAGAAACTCCCACTCAGCTCCTCCGCCAAGATACAGCCACATTCCTTCCAGCTCCAGCCCTTCCCATCAGCACAGCTGGACAGACACAGGCAGCTTTGCTTCTGGGTAAGAGAAGGCTTTCCAGCCCTCATCTCCTCTGCCTTCCACTCTTGTGCAGGAATCAGCTCTAAATCACAGCAAGGTCAGGAAAGCCAGCAGGTTCCACCAGGAAAGATGGTTATCATAGCTCAGGAAAGGATCCATCTCCAAGGCCATATCCCATCCCAGTGGATGTCCTGGCAGTCTGACAGAGCCCAAAGGATTCAACTCAAAGCTATTACAAGTGCAGCTGTCCCAGCTTTAACTAAGCATCAAAGCAAGCTTGGGAGGTTGCACTTGGACCTCCCTTAACCCTTCAAAGGTCACAGCCTGAATGAGTTGCTGGAATTTCACTGCCTTGGAGCAAATGCATGGGGTTACATCAGGACTTGAGGAATAAGCTGCCTTTTTAAGCTTTCAGACCTAGACAGTCAGTAGGAGTGGAACAGAACAGCCCTTTCCCTGTTAGCTAAAGCTGAAATTGAGCCTTCCAGTGCTTGCACAACAGTAAAGAAACTCGCCTGTATTTTCCAAGTGGAAATTCTCCCTGTGGTTAGTGCTGACTGAAGACATAGTTTACAAACCTGAAAAAAAAAAAAAAAAAAAGAAAAAATTACGGAGAGATCAATCTGGATCCAAAACCAGCCTGCAAGCACAGTCTGACCCAAGTACTACAGTCAATCTACAAGCATCTTCCCTGTAGCCGCCTTTTTAATGTGGCAACATGGGGATGGGGTCTCTCCTAAGAGGTCCTTTCTCAAGGCTGATCAAACCCAGTTCTCTCAGCCTTTATTCATGTGGCAGCTCTCCAGACCTTGGATCATTTTTGTGACCCTTCTCTGGACCTTCTCCAGCCTGTACACATCTTGTTTGTATAGCTGGAACTAAAGCTGAAGACAGTACTCCAAGTGTAGCCTGACAAACACTGAATAGAGTGGGATGGTAACTTTCTGCCTCTTTCTGAGGATGCCCGTCTGATGCAACCCAGATTCTTACTGGCTTTCTTTGCCGCAGCAGTACACTTAGTCTTCACTCAGACTGGGGAATCCATTCCACAGGCCAATCTCCATCCTCCCAGATGATTTCCATTCCCTAGCCGATCCCCATCCCCGGCCGATCCTCATACCCGCGGCAGCGGCAGCGGCGCGGCGCGGCCAGCGGGGGGAGCGGCAGGGCAAGGGACGGACGCGGCTCCGCGAGAGGCTATGCCAGGGCGGGCCGAGGAGGGCGAGTTTGCAGCCTCCGAGCTGGGGAGGGTCTGTCGGGGCTGATCAGGTACACCGTGAGAGAAAGGACCCGACCCCCTCGGCGCATCTCCCCCCGCCCCAGATCTCTGCCCTTCACAGCGGAGCATCGCAGCAGCTGCAAGTTAAGTCCTCACAAAATGTAGCCCTGGTCCTTTTTGGGGCTATGCCCCCACCACCCTTGGCCATCCTATCCCACTCAAAGGTGGCCAAGTTGTCCCTCTCCACAGCCTTTTCAGAGCACTGACCACTATTTAGTCTAAAGGATATATGTCTTCTATGATCCCAGGTTTTGTGTTTTCATCATAGAAAGGGTTGAAAGAGACCTTAAAAATCTAGTACCCAACCCTTTGCCAGGGACACATTCCACTAAATCAGGTTGCTGTAAGTCCTGTCCAACATGGACACTTCCAGGGATGAAGCATCCACAACTTCTCTGGGCAACCTGTTCCAGTGCCTCACCAACCTCACATTGAAGAACTTCTTCCTATATCTAATAAAAATCTATATCCTCTTTCTGTTTAAAACCATTACCTCTCATCTTATCATTACACTCCCTGATGAAGTGTCGCTTGCCATCTTTCCTGTAGACACATTTTAAGTATTGAAAGGTCACAGGAATGTCTCCCTAGAGCCTCCTCCAGGCTGAACAACCCCAACTCTCTCAGCCTGTCCTCATAGGGGTGCTGCTGATCATCTTTGTGGCCTTTTTGCTGATCAGTCTGCCTGTCTTTTTGTATCATTCCCTCTAATTTTTGAACTTACTGTCTAGTTTTAACTTGATTTGATGGGGCACAAAACTGCAAAGACATCACATTCCTCCACATAGCATTAAGAGAGGAAGAGCAAGGACATACATATGAACAAGTACTTTATGTACAGTGATGCTGAATAACAGGAGGTGGAATAAGTCTGCCTCCCACAAGCTCTGGTAATTGCACAGTAGGTAATTATTTATGTCAGGGACTATCCCATTTCCACATTTGCCATGGAGAAGTTACATTATTTTTTATTTCATTACCTACCACATAAACCATGACCATTACTCAATTAAGCCCACTTTTTGTCAGCCTTGGTATTGCGCTCCTAAGAGTCACAAACTATGATTCTGTGATCCTTGGGAAATTATTCGCCTCAGGACACATTTTTATGTGCATTCCCTACATTTTTCTTAATTTCATATTCCTTTTGATCACTGCTTCAGTCGGAACTGAGAGACTATCCAGGTTTCTTGTTATTTCTTGTGCAAACACCTCACTAATCACCTTTACTGCCAGGGTTTTGGACACTCTGCTGCTGTCAGCTACAAGGCCAAAATTCCCAATGCACAAAGCCAGGTCTGATCACAGCGTAATGGTGGCTGTCTGCAGACTGCACAGGGCAGCCACCACACTGCAGCCATGCCCAGAAGAACAGTCCCCCAGGATGTCCCAGCCTCTTATAGGACATTTCACAGCCGGAAGGAGTACAAATGGGACTATAAGTGCCAACTGTCTTGCAACACAGGACCCCTAGAATGAGCATTCAGTGTTAACCGCATTTCCTTCCCATGAAATGAAGGGTCTCCTGGAAACTGAAAGCTTTCTCTCACAACACTCATGTCCCTAGAAGAGCTGTTTGGCTAAGAATTGACCAAACTGGACATTGCCTGGAAGCTAAGTTAATATCTGGCAAAAGTATCATAGAATGGTAGGGGTTGGAAAGGGCCTCTAGAGATCAAGTCTAACCTCCTGGCAAAGCAGAATCACCCAGGCCATGTCACACAAGAATGCATCCAGATGGGTCTTGAAAGTCTCCAGAGAAAGACACTCCACAACCCCTCTGGGTAGCCTGTTCCAGGCTCCATCACCTGTAGTAATTCAGTTACATCAGTAATGAAGTTCCTCCTCATGTTGTGGTGGAACATTCTATGCTCCTGTTTATACCCATTGTTCCCTGTCCTATTGCTGGGCACTTCTACCAGCTCCTTCTATTTGACACCTACCCTTCAGATATTTGTAAACATTACTAAGGTCCCTTCCTAATCTTGTCTTCTCAAGACCAAACAGCCCCAATTCCCCCAGTCTTTCTTCATAGAGGAGATGCTCAAGTCCCTTAATCATCCTTGTAGCCTCCACTGGACTCTTTCCAGTGGATCCCTGTCTCTCTTAAATTGGGGAGCCCAAAACTGGACACGTATTACTATATGTTTGCTATGCTCCCGCTTCCTGGAGCATCTCCGGCTGGGTACAGAGATGAGTCCAGAAAGATCTTTGGTCTGACCCAGCCTTGCTGCTCTTTTCCACTAACCACAATCATGCCCTGTCTGCTTGGGCTTGAGCAGCAGGACGTATTCTGCAGGATTCCTGTTGTTTCCTCTTGGTCACAGTGATCTTAATGAAATCCTTATCTAACATCAGATGATTCCCCCATCACCTGGGAGCCTGCTCCAGGTTTTAGCTCTGGAGCAGATTTTCATGCCCTTCAAAGAGCCATTTCCTGTTCTGAGCACTGCCCACATACAATCTGTTTGACGAGCCTTTATCCTGCTCCACAGAAATAATTTCCTTCTCCTTTACAGCTTGCTCATCCAGGTTGGATGCTGAATATTTTACTTAACATGTCTTGTTTGCATCCTTCTTAACCTGGCAGCAGGCATCTGATGAATTACCCATGGCAGGAAGAAACATGCTGTAATAATCAGAGGGGAAATCTGGAGGGCTCCGACTCATTCCTCCTCAGACACAAATGCCCATATCCCTTCTATGTTAACCATAACACAGGGCCTGTGCATACAGATGTTCTCAAGCCAGTGCTGGCAAACTTCAACCCCTGGCCATGGAAACTCACTTCCTCTGGAGATCCTGGCACACTGGACAGACTGGAAAGAACATGAAGATATTTTTTCACCCTCCATACATAAAGAGCAAAAGAAAAGGAGAGTAGAAGACCATACTCTTCTACTTGGCTGCCTCAATCTAAAAACTGGCAAGGGTGTAAGTGCTCCGCATACATCTCACACCTGCAAACCCCTGCCCATGCTGGCAATACCCTCTGGGGAGGAGTACACCAGTGAGTGCCAAGCAGATTCCGCAGCCCCCAGTGCTGCAGGGCTCAGCCCAGAACTCCCACACCACTGTGCCCATCCCCTCTCCCCCTCCCTCAACCCCTGCCTCCAGACCCCCATCATCACCACAGAGCTACAACGCTATGGCAATGAACCCCTGGCAGACCAAACCCTCTTCCTATGGATGGTTCTTCTCCCCAGTGATGTTCAATCCTGGCTTGAACAGCCAAATGTTAGATAAGGAAGAACTCTTCTGGAAAGAAGCTGTGATGGGAAGCCAGGGTACATGCTACTGCTCCAGCAGCCAGACCCTCTTCTCCAGTCAACTCTGGATGCAAGCACTTTGGGCTCTGCTGATGGCTCCCCTTTTCCTCCGCTCTGGAGCTCTGGCTGGCTTTCCCTGCTTTTCGCCTCCAGCCATACCTTTAACATGTGTGGGCAAACCCAGCTCTTGAACACAATTCAGTTCAAGGCAAAAGTGTTGGGGCACGTTCCATTCAAGAGAGGAGGAATGGCTGAATTGCTGGGGAAAGGCCAGCCTTGGGCTGCCAAAGCTGGGAGAGGCCTGGCTTCCTGACCCCTGTCTGGAGAGGCTTGTGAGAGGACTCGGGGAGGAGCTGGCAAGAGATCTGCTCTGCCTGGCAGGTGCAGGGGTAGAGGGAACAAAGTGAAGATGAGGCAAGACCCCTGCTGCAGAAGGTTCCTTCTGCAAGTATGCCAAAGGATCTGCAAAAATAGTGAATGAACCTGCCCTGGCACCCCTGCAGTTGCTTCATTGTGTCTCCTCTTTCCTTTCACATGGGAGAACAAAGTTCTTCCCCTTCTGTGCAGGTAGAATGGAGACTGCCTGGCAGAGCCATGCTTAAAACACACAAACAGAGATTATTGAGTTATCTGACAAGTTTCCTCTTCTCCTTTCTTGTTTTTCTCCTTCTCTTTCTTCTTCCTTGACTCATCTCATCTTTGCACAGCCACATCCACCCCAGTTACTGTTACATCAGAGTGAAGCCGAATCCCAGAGGTTGACTCTTCCCAGCTCCATGACAGCACCACAGGCACCACCCCACCATCCCCACTGTGAACAGGAGCTGGGCTTGTTAACCTGAGCCACAGCCTCTTGGGTGACTCTGTAGAAAAGTCATCTTAAACTCTCATCATTCAAACCCTGTTGCCAACCAAACCCATGCCCTTTTCTGAACACCCTCTGCCTGTCTCCTGGCTGCATGAGGCTGGAGGAGGCAGCTGCCCCCAGATTGCTTTCTGTACAGGGCTGTAGAGATACAGTGCCCCAGGCTCTGTGGGGTTGGACACCTATCTCCTTCCCATTTCCCAGCCTGTCATCTCCAGAGGCCATAAGGCTTCCCAGGAAATGCTGGAAGGGATTTTCTGCCTTTCTCTGCTGGCGTTTCCAAGAACCAGAGCAACCTCCTCCCAGATCTACAGATTTAAATCACCAGAGACATGCCACAGCCAGTAGCCACCCCAGCTCTACCCCCATCTCTCTGGGTTGAAGTCAACCTTCTCCCAGAGTTAGAAAGGAGGCTCTGCCTCCCACCTCTTTGGCAAGCCCATTACTCACCTCTGGGCTAATAGCAGCCTGCATTCTCCTGGCCCCATCAGTCTCCTTCCCCTCTCAGCCACAAGTGCTAGGAAGGAGCAGGCACTGATGTCTTGGGACTGTCTCCTACTAGGAGCCTGCCTGTGACCTCTTCCTAGAGCCCTGCAGAGGAGCAAGAGTAAAAAACTTGAGCACCAATTAAAGGGTCTCAACTGCCCACCCAAGCTCATTTACATGCAGGTACCCCAGGAATGAGATAAGCTGGGGGTTCAGAGTTCTTATCCAAGTGCTTTTAGTTTGATCCTGAGTTACCTCAGAAGAGATAGGTGGATTTCTTGTAGATTATTGAAGTGATCTGAAGTAATCTGGCAACAACATTTTCTTTTGTACAGATCTCAGAATTAAGCCACATGCTGTTTTGAAAGTAGTGAACTAATGATCACACAAGTGATCATTTGTTAAAATAATAATAATAAAAACTCAAATCCTCCCGCTGGCTTTTACTCATTTACAGTTTGGCTTATGTTGCTTATTTCTAGTGCCTCCCATTTCTCCTGACTGGTGAAAACAATAGTGATTCCAGCACAGAGAGACATTGATTGACCAAGACCTTCATACTCTTATTTACTTTCTCATTCACCCACAAGTGTCCAGGCTTCAATTCTCTGAAGAATCAGCCCCTTGGCATTATTGGAGTCTCATTTACAGTGATAATCAGCACAGATGCCCTCAGCAGGGTTGAACCATTTGCAGGACAGAGTGCTGATTTCTTGGTGGGAATCCAGTGAACGATCTCATCTTAGAAAGGAAGGCATAAATCACCATCTCCACTGGGCAAATCGTGGTGTTCGCTGTTGACTGCACAGACAACTCCATGCTCTCATCAGATGGTCTGTGCTGCCTCTCCAGCCCACAGCCCTACCAACACTTCCACATTCTTCAGCTTTGATTTCTTGGCAGAAGTAGTCAATACTGCTGTCACCACTGTGACTGCTATCAGAGCCACTGTACCAGCAAACACCAAATGGACATCAGGCAAGCTGGTCACATAGTAGAAGAAACACAGTTCATTGTTGGACAAACCCCAAAAATGATGGCACAAGCCACTCTCTGCAACAGTACTATCCCTGCACTGTGCTTCCCCCATTTCACTGCTCTTCAAGTGGCGGGGCAGCTGGGCAATAATCTACAGAGCTGGGTGCTGCTCTGAAACCCAGGTTCTGTTCCAGTAACCCCTTCTTTCCTCAGCTATGAGACTATCAATACGACTTTTCTGTTGCCAGCTCAGGTTGTAGCACATCAATGGCACCATGTTGGGGTATCATGTGTCTTGTGAGGTTAACTGTCCTCAAAATGTCCCTTTCAACCCTTTGGGAGGAGGCCAGTAATGCAATGAGTGATCTTTCCAGCTCAAAATGTACTACTTCTCAACCAAGTCCCATCCTTCCCCCAAGACCATGCCTGTCTGCCTCCCAGCTTTGTTTTCCAATAAAGAGCTTTAAATCCTGTCTTTGAAATTTAGGAGCCATCCAGGTCTTACAGTGGTCATTAAGTCTCCATCATACTGTAGCCAGAGCTCTACTTTAGACCAAGACCTCAACCTTTTACTTGCTGACACATCCTGCTTTCCTCCTAGAGCAATGAGCAAGAGCACCCTGCCAGAGCCACAGAGTGGGTAGGGAGAGATGTGGTTTGTGTGTGTCCAAAGACACCCATTGCAATGCTGTCACTGACAGCAGGTCAGAGGCTCAGACTGGCTGGCAAGAGATCGATCCTCAAGGTCCATCACTGATAAGCCTCCCAAGAGCACCAACTGCAATAGGGATGCTCCACAGTAGACTGGAGACTTGCCAACCCTATTAGATACTTCTCACATTTTTTCAGCCTCCTAGAGGGAAATCACCTTTGTTCTCTGAGTCCTTGTGACCTCTTTCCCACCACACCTCATCTCTGTGACTCCATCCATTCCTCCAGACTCTGGTGGTTCTTTCCCAGACACTGCTCCACATTCATTGTTTTAATTCTCCATTCCAGTGGCTCTTGCCATAGCCACTCATTTAACAAATCTTGTTTGTTTTTGCTCTGTTTCTGTCACTTACAGGCATATCCCTCCCCAGCTCCATTTCCTTTTTTCACTTCCACCCTGCTTCTGTCTGCTCTCAGATGTGCTCTCTGCCAACCTCCACCAACAGCATCCAACAACACTGTTACATCACAGGTGGCTTTCTCAGACCACATTCATCCCTCCCATCTTCAAGCTCTCCAGGAAGGTGTGGAGAGACACCAGAAAAGGTGTATGCCCCTTCAGGGAGAGCTCAGTCTGTCAAAGAACACCTTCCATGACTGTAAGGGCCAACTGGAGGCAAGGTACTTGAGATGGGTGCCCCCTTTGGTGGGAGAAATTGAGGTCCACAGACAACAGCTTTATGCTTCCTGGGCTGGAAGGCCCTGGGGGAACCTCTTTCTTACTCTCCCTGCCCATCAGTGACCTTTTCTGGAGAACATAAAGTACCCCCTGCTGAATGTGATGCAGCTTCTTCTCTTTGTTTCTATTCCAAACCTTTGCAATTCCTTTGTTCACTGCAGATTTCAAATTGCTGAAAGATTTACGAGACTGCAGTAAGTCACAAAACATAACACCCAAATGAGGCTTTAATTATCATCACAAAAGTATTAAATGTACATGCAAAAAACAAGAGTGACTGCTCATCTCTCCATGGGTATAATTCCCTGTTGATGTATTTGTGCACAGCTCTTCTCCCCACTCCACCAGCACACACACACCCCCCCCATATTTGTGTACCAGTGCATGAACTAATCTTTGAAGTCTTTACAAGAATGTGTAATCGCCTTCTTTTATGTGCTTCCATATCACTTCTCATCTCGATTAGCAGGAGTACTCCCCCTTAGTCATGTTCGAACTATGCCATGAAAGGCATCTGTGCACATACATGGGGAAGAGCATATACTGGTGTTTACTAACTCAAGATATATTTCCACATAAATAAGTTCTGCATAAACTTCTGCTTTAGCATCTTACAAAGATGTTTTGACATATGTCTGTGCTCATGTACTTATTTTATGTACTTAAACCCACTCATTTCTGTACATACACAACTTTGGTGCTGTTTATCTGGTGTCCTATGCTCACAGCAGTACTGCTCCCCTGCCAACCAACAGCTAACACCTGAACTTCTGCATGCTGGAAAGTAGAAATGTGAAGACCTGGTATTTTCCAGGTCACTTTTGTTGTTTACATCACCTACCCTAGGTTAGCACAAGATGCCCAACCAGCTTTGAAGGCAATCCCTTGATCCTGAAACCACCCAAACATCTATGTTCTTTCCCTTGGAATTAACTCTGCCTTCAGAATTGGCTCACATCAAAGGTCTTATCAGACAGCAGACTTTCCCCCACCTTCAGTTTACTGTCTCCTGAGCCTCACACAGGTCCGCATGTCTCCCTAAAAATAAAAGCACACTCAGAAAGGTGAACTCTTCTGTATCACACCACCACTTGCTGCCACTTCGGCTTTACACTCTGTTTATACAGTCCCTACGTGCAAAAATCCATAGGAAAAAAAATAAAATGGCCAGGTACATCCATGTTAAGAGTTTACTGGGTATTTGCCTGTCTGGTGCTCATATGCCTGCTGAAAACCCATACTCTAATTGTCCTGCAAATGCTTCTTTATTACTGTAGAAGCAAGAACAATCTGTGTTCATGCTGCTGGTTTTTCCACATTCCCTACAGCCAGTCTGTCTTCTGGTAATTCTGGACAGAATCATATTGGAAATTATAAACCACAGTGAAAGGGGATTGAAATAAGAGTTACAAAAACTACTGAAAACATGTATCGTTTTTGTATGTCTATGGGGCCTCATGCACATAGGTCGGCGTGACCTGGTGGTCGTAAATCCCAAGCATGTGGGGCCTGGAGAATGCACATTCTCACGGATGTTGAGGCAAAACAAAGTGCTTATCAGCAAGGACTCAGGATGGATAGAGGAAGATAGGGGGAGGACCAGTTGAGGCCAGTCGTGCGGTTCGGACACAGGCCAAATGCCCACCGAGTCTGCGCTAACCAGGGG
>VYZU01059903.1:0-20739 GCA_013401355.1 Ceyx cyanopectus
ACAGACTGTGCTACCAAGCATTGACACCAGGACCTGGTGCAGCCCTTGCTGTGTCTCATTCCAGCTGCCCAGGCAGGGTGCTGGCTCTGAACACATTCACCCTGAGGATGCCCCGTGGGGTGCTCTGCCCTCCCCCTGAGGCACCCCAGCAGCTTGTTCCTCGCGCTTCTCAGCATGCCAACGTAGCCTTGGCCATCAATAGCGCTTGGTTAATTAATTTGATGGGAACAGCAGGGACCACACTTTGCATTTAGTGAACTTCCGAGAACTTCCAACCTCATCTTCATAATTGGCCTCATAAATTTGAGGAAAGAGAGAAATCAGCAAAGCCAGAGGAGCACAGGAGGCAGGAGAGGCCCTGCATGTGGGAGGGCGGGCGGGCATGTGAGAAGTGACTCTATTTGGTGTCCTTATTTAATTTTATTGCACAGATCCATCTTCACCCACCCCCTCCCTGCCTAGCACTCTCTCTCCTGCTCTCCCTGCTGGGTTCACCTAATCATGATAAATTCATATTCATTTCCCTGCCTGCTCCGGCGGGAGGAGCAGCTCCCTTACATTCGCCCGGCCATGCTGCCATTAGCAAATGTTTACTCGCGAGTATGAAGTGCCAGTGTTCAGTGCCAAACCACCTGCTCTGCACCCCTATTCCACAGCCCCAGCACCCTCCCACCCCTGCACGAGGACAAGCACGATGGCTAAGGATGGGTGTCCTCACTGCAGGGTAAGGAGCAGGGTGGGAAGAAGTGCCTAATGCTCATTGCTGCAGTGACTTGGCCCAGACTTTTTCTCCTTTGCACCTGATGGGGCAGAGAGACCTGCAATGGAAAGGCAGGAATTGCCCGAGTCTCCAGTCTGGACCCACCCTGGGGGTTCAGGGATGGTGGGGTGGGAGCAAGGGGCTCTATAGCAGGAATGGAGTGCCCATCCCAGCTCCCTGACTTTCCACTCAGCCTTTAAGTGCTGCTGCTGCATTTGGGTTTAATTTTCAGGATGATCAGACTCACAGTCAGGGAGGGCAGGAAGGGGTTGTGCTGGGGAGGGAAAATAGCCAAAGTCTCTTCCTAGGAAACAGAAGCCAGGAGATACCTCAGTAGAGATGCCTGAAACCACCTTTGTTCACCCTGCCTGCACCCAACCTGGGGGCTCAGCACCCACCTCTTCCCAGCTACCCCAGGACCCTCGTCCCTTGTACCTTCAGAAATGTGTCTTCCTGGGGTTTAGCACAGGCAGAAGGTATGCTGACATCATCAGGTCCTGCCTTCTTGCAAGGGCAAGGGTCTCAGAAGAGCATGTGGCCTCAGGGGATGCCAGGCTAGAGGTAGCCCCTGACTTGGGGTCTGCAAGTGACTGTGAGGATGAAGGGTAGGATGTGGAGCAGCTCTGTCCCCTCCATCCAGGGCAGGAGGGACTGCCTAGCCCAGGGCTGACTCACAGTGGTCAGCACAGTCCAGAAACATCACCTCCAGATGCTCTGGACGAGTGCCTTGTCGTGCTCCTTCATCTGCCCCTTTGCATCCACCGCAGCTGGAGATAGTCCCCACTCATCTTTGGCTCACCTGGCTGCCGCTGGCCACAGGAGGGCCCTCTGACCCCTCCAAACTTCCTGGGTAGGGATGTGGGGTGGGATTGAACAGACATCAGGTCCCTTCCCTCACAGTACTGAGGACTGGCAGGACATTTCCCCCAGCAGCCTTCACATGACAGGTAGGCAGCAGGGCCACCCTCTGCATTTCACAAGGAGCTGGGAAAGCAGCTCCAGCTCTGCATATCCCCATGTCTGGCCTCCCTCACAGCAAAAGTAGCACAAACAGCAGGGCGAGGGCTTTGATGTGCTGCTGCACCACCCATTTTGAACCAGAGTGTGAATTGTGTCCCTGGAAAGAGAAGTGACAAAGGGGAAGTTGTTGGTGACCAGCAATGCCATATCCCTCCCACTTTCAGTGTTGTGCCCAGCATGTGGCTCTGGTGAGAGAAGCAGCCCCAACCCATGCAGGAGCAGCTCATTCTGGCACCCAGAGGTGGAGACAAACCTGTGTTCACCAAGTGGCCACGATGAGCATCCACAAACTCTGTCCCCTGTCCCAGCCGAGGCAGAAAACAGGCATGCCTGAGTGTACAACCCTCCTGGGGAGGCAGTTCTGCTCCTCCCAGGTCGTGGTCAGAGACTGACTCCCCTTTGTTCCTGGATAACCCAGACTAGCACTCACAAGCTCCACCCCAGAGGTCCCTGTCCCTCTCCAGCATTTCCACCTCCTTTTTGAGACACTGGTCCTTGCTGCTCATCTCCCTGTGCACCCCCTGGCTTCCAGGCTGTTCAGATTCCCCTTGGACAACCAGAGTATTTTCATGCTCAGGAGGCTGAGCTGTGTTCCAGGCACAGGAGACACAGCAGTAGCCAACTCCCATATACCCTACTCTGATGAAATATGGAGAAGCTGACAGCAATCTCTTTCTGACTCCACATGTAAAAGCTCAGCCCAAGGCTCAGAGCTCAGGAATCGCTCCTTTCTCCGGGCATGACTAGCTGCGGCTCAGCCACGTGGCCAGCTGGATGCTGGTTCAGAGCCTGGTCTCACTCTGACCGGGGAGGATGGTGGCCAGCAACTGGCTAAAACCAGGGAGTCGGGATGACACAGGAGGGGCTTCAACTCAGCCAGAGGGAAGAGTCCCAACAGTTACAGGGCAGAGAGCAAAAAGACAGAGATGCAGAAGGAAAAGGGATTTTACTTCACATATCTGATGTGCCAGAAGACATTCATATGACTGTGTGCCTGCCCTGGCAACAAACACACAGCCTGTCACCACATGTGACAAAGACATAGCAGAGTGCAGAGCTGGGGTGGCTGGGTCCCCCACAAGACAAGGGAGTGGGTGGCCAGGCCAGGCCCGGAGAGCAGCCAGAAGATCCTGGCACAGGATCACCATGGTTTCCTGGCAGCTGATGCTGCAGAGCAGCACCTCCGGCAGGAGGAAGCACTGAAATACCCAGAATGGAAGCAGAACACTGCAAGTCTCTGGGACATTCATCTTCAGAATATAAAAATAGCTGAGGTTTCCTGAGAAATAAAATTCACCACCCTGGAACTGACAGGGCAAGCCACATGTACACGTATATTCAAATACACACACACACTCCTGATCAATGACTGGGTGACTCCATGGCTTCCACACATACAAAATGGGAAAGCTTTGCCCAAATTAGAACCAAATCATCTTGTCGTGTTTCTCCAACTCTGTGCC
Organism: Ceyx cyanopectus; assembly: GCA_013401355.1. Classification (NCBI taxonomy): domain Eukaryota; kingdom Metazoa; phylum Chordata; class Aves; order Coraciiformes; family Alcedinidae; genus Ceyx; species Ceyx cyanopectus. The sequence goes on from VYZU01059903.1 coordinate 3,244, forward strand.
TCCTCCGCACAAACGCCCTCTCTGCTGGGTTAGATTTGCTATCACTACATTCAAATGCTCCCTGAGCTGCAAGGTTCTCTGTGCTCCTGCACCAAGAGGAAAGAAGCCCTTGGGGCCACGCTGGAGGGATCACAACCCTGCACTGGAAGATCCTCATCACACAACAGGCTGAGAGTAAGCAGGCACATAACATCAGGTCCCTACACCTCCTTCCAGGCTTACCTGTCAGCAGGGGAAGCTGGTGGCAGTCGCAGCAGCCAGGTCCCGTGCAGTGGAGACCCACCAGAAGACACAAGTGATCTCAGATGGAAGAAGGACATAGCAGGAGCACTGGGGGAACCTTTGTGATTCTGGCAGTAGCAGCTGTCAGCAGTACCGAGAAAAGGGAAGTTCCAGGGCCAAGCCAGACCCCTGCTGCCTTCATGCACTGCTCAAGACAGAGATTTTGGGGTGCATCTTACTTCCCCATTTCCCAAGGACTGTGAGAAGCTGCACCACAAGCCCTGGCGAGAGCAAGGACAGGGCCGCAAGTTGTTTTGGTATCAAAGGGCTTCCTGGGGCATTGGACAGCACTTCATTGTGGTTCCAGCTCATGGCCTCTGCTGGGTGAAGCCACAGAGCTCTGCCGGAAGCAGGGTCCTGCGCTCGCTAGGAGCCCCAGTTTGTGGGATGCATTCCCCAGTCTGTAGTGACCACAGAGCAGGACTGGGGAAACCAGCACCCTTCAAAACAGCAGCACAGCAGTGGGCCCTGAGTGCTGGATGACAACCAGCTGTCACCAGTCCCGTTCTGAGGGCTCCCGGTAAGGCAGCCCCAGTTGAATGAAGACATCTCTCTCAGTGGGAGTGGGCAGAGTATAGCCAGATACCACTTTGGTGCCTCCAGGGCCTCGCACCACAGCCGAGCTGAGGGCATGCTCCGAGAGGCTCATGCCCTTGGTCTTGGCCAGGGCCCGCATGGAACGGTTGAAGTGAGCAGAGCCAGTGAAGTAGAGCTGGGCGCAGGCGAACTCGCTGTAGGGCACCACAATGATGTCAAGCCTGCGGTGACGCTGGTCTGGCCCAGGGAGACGGCACACCCCCAGGTACTTCTTCTGGTCACCATTGTCCTCCTGACTCACCAAGTCATCCGTAAGGAAGCCTGAGGAGAGAGGACAGCAAGAGTGCTGAATAGGAGAGACTTACACACCCACCCCAAACTCCCCACTGTCCAGACAGCAGTTAAGGTGTCACATCATGTATTGTGGGACTCCGAGGACAACCCAGCCTCAGCCCTAACCAGTTACACACAGACAGGAGAAGCCACACTGAGCTGCAGCAGTACCCCGTCCTTAACAGTGGAGGAAGAGTTACCACTAGAGCAAGGCCATGACCAGGGGCAGTACTCTTAAGGACTTACAAGGTGTCCTGTCTTTGGGAAAAGCCATCACCTGTCCTTCAATGAATGCCAGTCACCTCACTGCCTCTGGCTTGGCCATGCTAAGAACAGCTCCGAGAGCCACGTGCCTGCCCCAGCCCTCTTACCGCTCCTGCGGAGGCTGTCAAGCAGCTTGCTGAACACCCCACGGTGAGACTGTCCATCTGGGTGAGTAACCAGCACATCCACGTCCCCACAGGTGGGCTTCCCCCGACGGTAGGAGCCACATGCCATGCACACCAGCCCAGGGTTCAGTGCCAGGGCAGCTTGTCTGACCTCCAAGAAGAGAAGGAGGGATGAGAGTCAGAGATGGGTCTCTTCATCCCTTTTCCATCAAGGCAGCAAAGGATCTTGTGGCTACCTTGCATCTCCAGGGTCTCCATACAGAGCAGACACTTTGCAGACACAGCAAACTGCCCACCAGGGAGGCACAGCAAACTGACCACCAGGGAGGCTGGCCTGCTGTCAGGAGCCATGTGAGCCAGCGTGGCCCCCACTCAGTCTTGCAAGAACCCAGCACAGTGTCACACAATACAGTGATCTATCATGGTGCTACTGTCACCAGCTCTTGGGGACACTGGGTCAGAGCTGGGTTGGGACAAGGAGAAAGATGCAGCAATGCTGAGGAGGCAAACTGTGCACAACCTTTGGTTTCTGAGACAGCAAGAGAGAAGTTTTTCAGCTCTTCTCTAGGCCAAGAGTGCAAAGCTCACCAGCTTGGCCTACAAAGAGAATCAGTTCAACACAAGATGGTCACAGGTCCTGTTTGAGAAGCAGAGATGAGCTCATGGATAGTCTCCCCAGCAGGACCCACCACAACAGAAAAACTGCAAGTGTCCCCTGGAGTCCACTCCTGACAGGAGATATGCCTCTGCAGGAAAGCTAGGCTTCCTGACCCAGGAAAAAAACACAGATGTCCCAGCATTTTATACCAAATGGATGCCAATGTGCTGCTGCCAGCAATCGGACACATATAACGAGAACCTCCCCTAAAGCAGCCACCTCCAGGCTGGACCCCAGCTCCTGTTTTGTGCAGACAGTGCTAATTCTGATGACTTCATTCATCAAATGCTTAAGAAAGGCTCCCACGTCCTTGGACAGCAGTAAAGTATTCTTGGTCGGATTGTGCCAATCACCCTGCTGGCAGCAAATAATTAGGGGCTCAGCAATTTCTAGTGACGAGGCCATCAGAGAGGCTTGGGTTCAGGAAGGCTGTGTCCATGCCCACAGCCCCTTGTCACTCTTGGGGATCATCCTTCATTAGCAAGAGATAAACCCATTAACCTTTGCCCCAGAGGTGCTCCAAGAAACCACAAGCCTTTCTCATGCGGAGCAAGCCCTCCTCTGGTGTCCTTGCCCCCCTTCTGGCTTTAAATGAAGATTTCTAGAAAACTCCCAGCCCCACCCGAAAGCCTAAAAGCTCCTCAGATCTCACTGTGACAGGCACCAGAGACAGTGACTAATCCCTCATTCTCTCTCCTGGGCCTGGATCAGAGGTGTATGCCTGTGTATGGAGTAATCCTATCAAGATAACAATAGACTCACCCCCAAGAGACAGTTCCTCGTCCCAGCCTGCCTGGGAAAGGGACCACTCACCACCAAAATGGCTAATCTGGCACACGGGACTGACATCCCAGCAGGAGCCTGGCAGGAGTGTATTCTTTGTGGCCAGGCCCTGTGGCCGAGTGACAGGGTCATGCTGGCTGCTGCTTCCATGGTGATCAGAGAGCACAGAGGTAGCAATGATGGTGTATCCCACAAGCTCCCTGCTCCATATCAGGGTACACTGCCTTAGCACCCCATAATCCCATAGTGCCATGGCGTACTAGAGCAAGCAACACCAGTCGCAACTTGGGTCCCCTTTGCTTCCAGCAGGGATATCCACACTCTGTCTGCCCATTTACAACAAGATCAGAGGGTGCTCACGGCTTCCTTTGGAGAAGCAGTAACAGGGAGACTGCTCAGGAGCCTTGTCTGAAAACAGACATCTCAGAGATGTGAGGCAGGGAAGAAGAGCTGAGAACCTGCTCATCCCACCACACTGCACACAGGGTTTTTCAAAGCAGTGTATAGAACTGACACCTGCAAAGTATCCTCCTCCTTGCCAGGCACTCAAACCAAACCTTNGCTAGAGCTGAAATCTTAGGTTATATCTCACCAACTGCTCGGGAGGTTGTATTTAACCTGTCTCAAGTCCAGGTCAGTCACAGCTTCTGAGATCACACATAGATATCACTTAGCACCCAGTTTAGGTAATCCCACTACTCACACACCCCTCTAATCTCCGCCTCAAAATGACTATGAATCTTAACAAAACTTGACAGAAGGCTACTGGTTCTTACAGCTCCATGTTCCTACAGCTTGAAGGAAAACAAGTAATGCAAACAAAGGAACAACACTCAGAACATCTCAGTGAGGGAAACCTACAGCATGAACACAATTATATTTTTAAGACAGCAAAAAATGTTATCGCAAGCAAAACTCTACAGGAAACCAGGCTTCATTAACTCTGTGCTCAGGAGACAAACTGTTTTTAAGGAAGGAACCCACCACCCCATTTCTACAACTTCCAGACAAGGTGAGCAGCTGCTCTGACAGCTGGGCCAACAGGCCAGTAACTGGATGAGGAGATTTCACAGCCAAGCCATGAAACTAGTTCTGGTTCAAGCCTGGCTCTTAGCAGTGTCATTGCCATGAGAAGTATGAGTTGAGCTCCATGCAGTGACACTAACAGAAGAGGAAGCATGTCACCCTCTCCTCCTATCACACATCTTTGTCCTCTACCCCCACTCAAACCCAAATCTCAGCCTTGTGCTCTCCATTCTGCCCAAACATACCCACAATGGGAAACAGCCTCATAGCTCCTCCCATAAAACTAGATTCATATCTCACCCATGGATACTGGCAATTGGAAACTATTTGCAACAGTAATTCTCCTACACTCAGCAGCAGTCTCCAAATCATAGTCTGAGAAGCTCTTGTGTGAGGCACTAAACTTACCTGCTGGTACCATATCTGAGCTGTCTTGACTCCTGCTCCCCAGATGCTGGAAAAGAGCTCCAGCACAGGCACACTCTCACTGATGTGATCCAGCTTGCGCAGGTGCCCACTCTCCAAGATCTCCAGGATCTTCTCTGCCATCCGCTTTCCAATCCCAGGGATTTTACAGGCTTCCTAGCAAGAAAACAAAGCTGCTATTGGAAAATTAAGGATCACAAACAAGCTGGGGAGCTGCTACCTACACAGAGACTGGTTAGCCATTTGATCAGTGATTGTCAGGACTAGTTCTACCTGATGTTCTCCTCTTTAGCTCAGGCTAGATCGATAGGCTACATCAATTCAGTGCCAAGTGGAAAAGGACAAGCATGCAGAACAGGACTGAAGCACTAAAGACAGTGAGTGGCTGGTCTGTCACAGGCAATAAGGCTCAGATCCAGTTAGTCTAGATAGCATCTGGAATGGTGGCCAGTTGCTGATACTTAAGAGAAAGGTGAAAATGTCCCTGCATTGTGCCTGGGGAAGGCTTCTATCTCATGAATGCTCAGATCTGGTCCTAAAAGGCTTGGAACTCTACTTTTCCACTGTTATAAAAACACTGCAGGTGGTCAATGAATCCCAGTTCACACTTGCTACAAAACTTCATCAAGTCACCACACAGGAAGCAATTCCCAAGGCCTAGAGATAAGCTATTCCATGTACAGAAAGAGGAAGGGATCTGGCTAATAACAGAGCTAGAATGCTGGGTCTCTCTCCCTCCTCCATCACCCTAGGAAGGTTCTTTACCTGGTACGAGGTCACCGGTTTGTGGTAACTTTTGAGGGCATTGATAGCTTTGGTGTAGCCCAGAGCTCTCCACTTGTCCCCCTGGACAGAGTAGGCCTTTGCCAGCACTTCCAGCTTCTCTGTGATGCATTGGTTGTGATTCTCCTTCTTGCTGTGGGAGGACTGGGCACAAACCCACTTGCTGGCAGGCTGGGCCACTGTACAGGAGCTGTCACTGATCTCCACTGGTGATCTCACTCGGTAGCACCCAGAAATCAAAGCTTCCAGATCTCCCTGGGTGACACTAGCATCTTCTCCTTCACTGTCTTCATCATCAGAGTCTTTCTTTAGAGGTAGAAAAGCAGCCATGTGAGAATAAGTGCATGCTACACATATGTCCCCTTGGCACAGGCTGAGAGTAGGAAGTCAGAGAACTAACCAGCCCCCAGGGCATGCAGTGCTCACACTGCCATCACCAGAAGAGGCTGGCTACATGCACACATAGCTCTTCATGCCTCAAGCTACACACGCACCCCTTGAAGCCACACCCACGTCTCATAAAGCACAGAAGACCACAGACTGCTGTCCACCTGTGATCCAAGCATGCATACACCTCCTCTAGTGAAGCCACTGAGAGCTAACTAAGGTCAGACATTGGTAAAAGTGAGCAACTGCTGCCAGCAGCATGGTACAGTGCTGAAACCCCTGGCTGGGGGAGATCCTGATTCCCTACTCCCACTGGAAAACCTTTTGCTGGTCTGGTGGCTGCAAAGACACCTTTCTCACATTCACACTCTGCACCTTCCACTCATGATGCAGATGGCAGTAGATAGGCACTGAGCTCTGTTACAGACACAAAAATCTTAACAGGGTAGCAAATTACAACCCCTTCATTTTCCCCATGGCTATCTGCAAGAGAAAAGGGGGAGGAGGGAATGACACAAAGGACTCCACATTCCTCACTGACAGAAGGAAAAAACAATGTATACATTTGCTGATACCCTCAGCATTAGGATACCTCTGTGTAGACTTAAGAAACAATGAGCCTTGGCTTCAGGTAACAAACAAAAGAGGATGGAAGTGGGAAGCCACACAGAAGCTTTGTAGACTGCTTTGCTCACTGGGATCCCCTTCTTTCCTGATGTATAAACACAGGAGTTAATGAAAATCCAAGAGGTTCTGTGCTGTAGAAGTAACCCTGGATAGCAAAGGGCTGTTTGGGATCAGTTCAGCAATTACATGGAGCACATAAGTCCTGTGACAAGTTTCTGCAGTGTCAGCCTAAGTCAGAGCTATATCCTTACAACCTCTGGTTCTGCTGGCCAAGGAGGCCTAGAGACTCAATTCCAGCAAGATATAGAGCTTAAGTCTTCAGGCAGAAGAGGTAAGATGTTTCCCTTTTGTAATCTTGCTTTGTCACCCTGAAAACTGGGTCACACTGAGGATCTGACAGACTAAAGCAGTTTTACTCACCCTGAAACTCCTTGAAACACAACACCCTTAAGACATTGGTCCCTCTAAAGGCAGCAAAGCCTCAGAGTTCAGATGGGTTAGTAAGCCCCTGAAAATAATTTGGGGAGCGTGTTATCCAACTACAACACAAACAACTCTGCAACTGGAGCACACAACTCCTGGCCTCTCACCCAGCAGTGGAACACAGGTGGGACAGCACAGAAAACCCTTGACTCTGTGCACTTCACCCACAAAGCTGATGGACTCTTTACAACCATATGTGCAAAACCAACTGGTCCCATTAGCTTCTAAGACACCCCCAGGATGCTAGAGTAGCTGACTAGAGGCAGGTAAGAGAAGTGTGGTTTGTCTGGAGCACAGCACAGGATCCAGGATATCAGCTGAAGCCCAGTCCCAGGGCAATGCCACCTGGGAGGAAGGGAGGCAGCCTGGGATAACAGCCCCAGGGGTTTGGCCAGTGCATAACTGGCAACACTTACAAAGGCTGCCTTGCAGAAAACTACCACATGGAGATGCCAGTCACATGGTGTTTGCTACAGTCTGACTGGTAACTGTCTCCTTGCAGGAGTTTACATCCAAGTGCAGAACTCCCAGAGCAGCCCCTGATCAATATGAAACACTGGCACATTCATCATCTCCTAGAGAAAAAACATCCAACCAAGCTAGAAAAACCTCTGTACTTAAATGGAGGCTACCTCTAAGCTGAGATTTCAGCCTTACTGTTGTAGCTGAGTCTCAAAAGAGGGTGGTACTGTCTTTAAATATCCCATGAAATCTCTTTTCCCCACACTCAAGCAGTCATAAGCCTGGGACAAGGTATTTTACTGAAGTATCTACAAATGCTGCTTTTGTGCACACACTAACAGGAAATATCATTGCTTGAGGGGAATTAAAAGAAAAAAAAGCAATAAAGCTTCTGAGTCTAGCTGCTGTCTGACCACCCAAAGTAAACACAAGCAGAAAGCAGGGCAGATATTACACAGTACAAAAAATCCTTCCTCGTGGGTGAGATTTGTTAATAACAATTGTCACTCATTTAGAGTTACAAGAAACAGCAAATATGGGGTAACTGCAAAGGTGATGCAGCCAACTCTGACTATACAGAGAAAGGAAAGAAAGCTAACAGCAGATCAGAGAAGCTGATTCACAACAGAGGCCACTAATAACCCACCACATTTGTTTTAAGCACACCACTACGATTGTTTGACTGACAACCTGACCCACTGCACACGTGTCTGACATGGTGTTTGCCAAGGAGTGGAGAATGGGTCAGCATGGCTCATGGGATGAAATGTCAGAGACAGCTTCCTGAAAGGGAGGTATTCTCAGCCAGGGAATATTCCTTAGAAGAACGCAGGGGAAACATGATCATGGCTTGATCAAAGCACCAGGACTGCTTCAGCTGGAATTATTCTGCTGAGGACAGGAATTTAACGGGTGTTATTTCTACTTTTAAGACCTAAAAGGGACAAAGAGAAGCAGTAACCATATCCACAGCCTGAGTCAGACAGCAACAACCCACTTAAACATCCAAACACCTTTGCTGAGAAAATCTGGCATTGTATCCCTGCAGGAACATTCTTACTCAGGAAAAGCAGCATGCAGGAGCTGTATAAGAAGCCTCACCTCAGCCAGCTGCTGCTGTCCATGGGTGCTCTGGTCTTGCTGTGAGTAATCTCCCAGCTGTGCTTCAGTATTTGGTTTCACTGCTCCCTCTTCTGCTGGGGGCTGGATCTCTTCACTGCCCAGGACTAGAAGCTGTTGCTGCTCTTTCTGCATTTCTTCCTCGTCCAGATACCTGTGATGGATCAGATGCCACAGCACAGGAGAGAAGCCCCCTTAATTTTGACTGAGAAATCCTCCTGCATGTTTTGGGATGAATCAAATAACCCACATGAATTGTACTTTTCCAAGTCGTGGATTAATTTTTGGTTTTGGCTCAGTTCCCAAATTTCCATCCATGTTGCTAACCTGCAACTTCCATTCCCCTTTACCTCACTCTTAGATTCTTTCTACAAAACTTGCTATAAAAATTTGATCCTAACCTGTGGTTGCCTGCTGCTCCAATCCTTATTTCCTCCTGTGCTTAATTGTCAATTGTCTCTACTTTTCATCTGAAGTTTCATCTGAAACAGCTTTTCAACCTCAGCATTAAAAAAAGAAAAAAAAAGAAAAAAAAAGTCCTTGGGGAGATTTTTATTTCCTATTTATTTATCTCCTGGTAGATTAGAAGAGGTACCTTTAGCACTTCTAGCAAATGACAGGACCCCTCTTAGCACTTCTGGTTTCCATTCCATGCTTTACTACCCCACAGAATGTCAGCTGGTCACAAAGTCACTACATTTCATAGTCTATATGACAAGAAGTGACTTTGAGCTGCAGCCACAAGAGCTGCGACTTTGAGCAGAGGTCACATTTTAGCATTGTTCAGTTTAGGACAGAAGTGCTGTAAGGAGGGATGACAGTGTGGTATTTGCATACCTGCGAGGGATAAAGACACCACAGCCAGCAGTACTCAGCAGCTTCTGGTCTCTGATGCAAGCACTTAGCCAGGATGCCTTCACTAGCTGCAACCCTGAAGGTAGCTTGGTTAATTTCAGGAGCCGAAAGGCCCGATCACAGTCCATGTCTTCAGCCACAATGACATGCGTCACCCCCGAGGACAGCTGGTTGTGTACAGCACCCCCATTCTGGACAATCTGCTTGTGGAAGATCTCCACCCTGGCTTGGCCAATGCCAGCTTGCAACACATAGGCAGTTACTGGTTTCAGCCACTTTGCTGAGGAAAACACAGGGGCAGGCGATCAGTGACAAGAGAAACAGCACCCCAAACCAAGCAGGCTACATATCTCATGTAGGACTTGATGGCACCAACAATGGCAGGTAGTCTTTGGGGGGCACCTGCTGGATATGCTTAAGCAACCCAGCCATGCTCTCTAGAGAAAACACACTTGGGGGCCAGACTTTCCAGTGTTTGGGAGAATAGCACCTCCAGTTAACAAATTGAGCTAGAAGCATTGTCTTCTACATCATGGGCATGCAGGACTTACCCCCAGGTATCTCTGTTCCTTCCTCTTTTGGGATCTTTGGAGGGATGCTTCTCTTCAAGTCATCCCTCACTTTCTTCCTCTTGGGAAAGGCTTTGACAATCCCTTGCGGCTCCATAGGCCTGGTGGGAAGTTTTGCTGCAACTGCTTGAGTTGTAAGTAATCAGTAAGAAAGAGGGAGGTTACTTAGAACAGTATTATGCAATCACAAGATTAACTAAATTTGCTCACTGACTTTGTTGATGTTTGGGGGTTTTTATTGTTGGCTTTCAAAAAACAGTTGCCCTGAGAGGCACCTGGAAACCAGAGTTTCAGCCCACAAGGTCAGATAAAGTCAGAAACCACCACTAAGCCACTTATGAAGACCCTGCTTGAGTATCTTAGAAACCACTACACCTTGACTCTTATAAAAAAGAAGCTGTTCTAACTAGTTTAATGCTTTGGAGCTTCTCTTGCCCAGTCAACAGAAGAAACTTTACTTCCCAAACATTTCTTAAGCACATTCTCACAAAGAGGATCCTGCCAGCTCCTGCCAGGTTGAATTCCAGTCACCAACAAAAAAGAGGTAAACCAGCTGATCAACCCCCAGTGTTTCGTACAGCTACAGAACGAAAAGCTCCAACTCAGCTTCAGTTGAAAAAAGTAGTAAAGATTGACTAGCTGAGTCCAACACAGTTACAGCCGCAGCTTTGCCATCACAAACCTTATAAAGGTGAACTTTGGTGTTTTAACTATTGGCCCAGGCTGCTAGGAAGACCAGTTTTCCATAGTCCAAACAAACATCTAAATCATCACATATTCCCATAGCTCCTTCTACATGGCTTCAGTGTTAAGCCAACGCAAACATGAAGGTTTCCTCTTTGTGCAGCAGTTTGCATCTTGCTTGGACATTTCTCACACACGAGCCAGTATTAAGCTTGGAAAAGCTGAAAATGGTCCCGCTTGTCTGGGTCTTCTTCCTACAGTCACCTTCTCATCCAAATGTTAAACACAATCCTCTGGGAGACTGTCCCAGAGCTGGACTCAAGTCCTTGCTTCTGCAAGGAGTTCAGCTTCAGGGCAGAATAAACTCTGCTACTTTTCTAAAACTCAGCTTCAGAGAAAAATTTATCTTTTTAGGATGTTCTGACCAAATGAGGTCTCTGAAAACAGCAATACTTTCTATTACGCAAAAATACCCCCAAACAACAAAACCCACCACACCAAAACGTACATCAAGGTTCTAGATGCTCAAGTCCTCTGGGAAGACTGTTTTTCTAGGTAGCATTTTAACCACTCTAAACGAAAACTAGCAGGCCATATACCGCGCTTGCCCTGCCAGCTGCCTCCGGTAGACCGCGACGGCATCCGCGCCACCAGCGAAGTTGGCGCCGGGACCAGAGGGGCCCAAAGCGATTCCGCAGAACCTCGCGGCTGGGCCCGGTCCACCCGCGCCCCCAGCCCCGAGTTGGGGAAGTACCCCCAAACCAGACGGGGCGCGGTGGGAGTGTGTAAGTCGGGGGGGGGGGGGGGAGGGGGGGGGGGGGGGGTGGACGGGTCAAGGACAAGGCCCGGCGGCGGTGCCGCACTCACCTCCGGGCCGGGCGGCGAGAAGTGCTTCCGGGTGGCGACCGGAAGTGTCCGCGTTGCTGCGGCGACGAAACGGCGGCCATGGCCGCGCCGAGCTGGCCGGAGAGGCTGCGGGCTGCCAGCAAGACGGCGCTGGTGCAGGATGGTAACGCGCAGAGAAGCGGGACAGCCCCCTCCTACCCCCCGCCCTGTTTTGGGGTGACCTTGCAACGGGCGGGAGCGGGGACCGAGCGCTCCTGGGGGTGGCTCAAACCCGGGACAGGGCCCCAGCGAAGGGCCCTGGCCCATCAACGAGGGAACACGGGTGCAGATGGGGGGACGGGGCCGTACACCCAGGAGAGGCGCGTCCGTGTTTATCCTCAGCGCTTGCCTTGTCTCTAGGGAAGCGGAAGATCCACTACCTGTTCGAGGACGGGAAGGAGATGGCTGACGAGTATGACTTGCAGAGCGGTCAGTTACTGAGTAAGTGGTGCTCGCAGCTGAACCCCTGCAGAGGCGGGGCAGGGCAGAACCACAGCACATCGGGCAGCAGGTCTGCACTTGCAAGATGGGGGTGCAACCACCCCATCAGGAACGAATCACCCCTTAATATTCTGGGAAACAAGCATGCCAGGGACTGAATGCCATAGGGCCACAAGTATGGTTTGGTGTGGGCACAGGGCTCTCTCACTTCCAGAACAGAACAGACCTTGCTCTATCCCAGGATCTTTCTCAAACAGCTCATCATTCTTGACGAGCTTGGATGTACAGAAGGGGAGTGCCGTCTTGAATAGCCAGGCACTGAGGCTGCAGCACATGCTGGGTTGAAAGATGCTTTTTGGTGGCTTCTGCAACCACAACCAAACAAGCTGGTGGTTATGGCTCTTGTCCAAAACCACATCAACTGCAGCCTAGCACCTGTTGCAACCCTTCCCTGGCTTCAGCCCTAAGTTGCAAAAAGAGAGGCACTCATTACAGAACTTCTGACTCCATGAGCAGGCTGGCAAACAGAACCTCCCCAAGGAAACAGAAATAGCTGGAATTAAAATGTGTAGCTTCGTATTCCCTCAGTGCGTTGGGCAGCTTTTGCTGGAGTTGTTCTTTTACAGCAGAATCATTTAAATCCTTCTCACTTCCACAGGTAGAAAATGGCGAGAGAAGAACACCCTCGGGGGCTCTACCAAATGGCAAGTTGAAGTGGGAGAGCCAACCTCGCCCCTCATGGGAACACTGGAATCTGAGCTCATAAAGGAAAGTAGCTCCAATGTATGTGTAAGGGTCTGCAGGTACCACTGCACCTAAAACTACCTAGTCTTGGGCTTATAGTAGTAGTTAGCAGACTGCAGATCACTCACAGCACCAAGAGACAGTTTTAATATGCCCAAATCAGTCAGGCTGGAGGCCTGTGACCTGGATGAGGGGATAGAGAGCACCCTCAGCACGTTTGCTGATGACACCAAACTGGGAGGAGTGGCTGACACAGCAGTAGGCTGTGCTGCCATCCAGAAAGACCTGTACAGGCTGGAGAGATGGGCAAGGAGAAATGTAATGAAATTTAACATGAGTAAGTGTAGAGTCCCTTCATCTGGGGAGGAACAACCTCATGTATCAGTACAGGCTGGGAGCTGATCTATTGGAGAGCAGCTCTGGAGAAAAAGACCTGGGGGTCCTGGTGGACAGGAAGATGCCTGTGAGCCAACAATGCGCCCTTGTGGCCAAGAAGGCCAATGGCATCCTGGGATGCATTAGCAGAGGTGTGGCCAGCAGGTCAAGGGAGGTTCCCCCCTCTACTCTGCATTGGTGAGACCCCACCTGGAATACTGTGTCCAGTTTTGGGCACCCCAATTCAGGAAAGACAGAGATTTACTGGAGAGAGTCCCTCACAGGGCCACCAAGATGATTAAGGGAGTGGAGCATCTCCCTTATGAGGAGAGGCTGAGAGAGCTGGGGCTCTTTAGCCTGGAAGAGACTGAGGGGGACCTCATCAATGTCTATAAATATGTTAAAGGTGAGTGTAGGGAGGATGGAGCCAGACTCTTCTCAATGTCATCCAATGACAGGACAAGAGGCAATGGGAGCAAGTTGGAGCACAAGAGGTTTAGGGTCAACACAAGGAAAAAAACTTTTTCATAGTGAGGGTGACAGAGCTCTGGAATGGGCTGCCCAGGGAAGTTGTGGAGTCTCCTTCTCTGGAGACTTTCAAGACCCGCCTGGATCTGTTCCTGGGTGACTTGGTCTAGGTGATCCTGCTCTGGTAGGGGGATTGGACTAGATGATCTTCTAGGTCCCTTCCAACCCCTAACATTCTGTGATTCTGTGAAATCTCTGCTACAACTCATCCCAAAGGGCCAGGAAGAAAGAAGGCAGAGACTTTTGAGGTATTTAAGAGATTTGTAGTTTTCTTAAGTAGAGCAACTGTACTGCTGTGTTGACCAACTGCTATTTGGGCTTCTGAAAAAGTAGACTGAAGGGAAGGTCAGTGCCAGAACAAGTCAGTGGATGAAAAGCAGAAGCAATGGCATTGGAAGGCTGACAGAGGCAGTGTTTAGCAAGCTGCTCCTCAATATAGTATGGTCTGTTTCATCTCCACATCCCACTAGCTTAGGCTGCAGATTTTTTTAGTGTCTCACCTTTTCTACAGACCTGAAACACAAGCACACCCTGCAGAACAAATTGGGCAGAGCCATGACTGGATGCAGCAGGTCCCTGTGGTACCCAGAGGTCAGTATTCAGTTGCCCACGAGGAAGAGGCCCACTTTCCCTGTAACCCTGTGGTGCAAGAACACTTGCAGCCTCCTCTGAGCAGGACAGGCATTGCCATGGGTAAAGCAGAGCAGTGCTAGCTCTAGGAAAGTGATGCTCAGGCAGTTAATCTTGAGTTACTCCCTAATGCTTGAGAGTGAAAGAAGAGCTACTCCCATATGGAGCCTCTCGAGGTAGTGCAGGAAGGAGGGGACAGGGAGAAGTGACAGCTGGAAAGGCCTTGCTAAAGGTACTTGTTTGCTGTAGCCTATCTTCACGAGGAAGGATACCCTGAGCAGCTTCCAGTGGCGGATCCGTAACCTGCCCTACCCCAAGGAGGTCTACAGTGTCTCCCTGGAGAAGGAGCAGCGCTGCTGCGTCATCCGGACCACCAACAAGAAGTCAGTAAGGACAGCACTGCCAGTGCTGACCATCCATCCCTTGGGGTGGGTCAGGCTAGTGATTGCACGCGGGGGGGCTGTCTTCCCTTGCCTCTTCTCTTGCCTGACATGCACAGGCTGAGGGGCCCCACCTCACAGCTGTTCTATCGCTCACTGTCTGATTTCCTCTCCCACCTGCCCCACACATTTATGGTAAAGCCCCTCAAGCTCTGCGCTGGCCTTTGCAAACTTAATCTTGCAGTTCCAGAAACCGGTGTTTGCGCTGTTCTTTCCCTGTCAGACATTGCTCCCTTAGAAAAACAAAGGGCTTTACAGATCTTTTGAGGCTAAAGCATCCCATCTTCTCTAGTCATTGTATCTCAGGATGCCTGGAGCTGCGGGATTCAACAGGTACAGCAAAGTCTTGAGCACTGAGTGCATACAAATCCCCCCTGTGTAAACTTATCCTGTAGTCACAATGCCAATGACATGATCTGGAGGTGGCAAGGAAAAAAGGCAGAAAGAATCTGGAAAGGAATCACCACAGTACTCTGCCAAAAGAAATCTGAGATGGGAGGAAAGGCTTTTAAGCATCATCTTATACTGTATCAGTACGTGGCCACTCTTATGGGCTGAGATGCTGTGCCCCAACGCATTTACAGCCTCAGTGAGATAAGCTAGGATGAGCAGCAGTATTAGGAACAGATAGCAAGGAGCAAGTATTAGGAGAACAAGAGAGGAACTTGGGGGATAAGTAAAAGCTATTTACAAACTGGGATCATACACCTGTGTGGAAAGCTGAGCAGGCTGCTCTGTGCTTGCCTTCCCTCCCCAACATTGCTGCAGAACAGATAAGGGTCAGATTCACGGGTAAAATCAACCCGATGCTTCCCAGTCTGTCCTCTTTAAGCCGCTCATTTGTAGTTGGCTGTAGGTGGTGCTGTTGGCAAAGAACTGCTCCTCTCTGGCTGCTGAACTCCCTACAATCGCAGAACCTGCAGCTTTTGAGGTGAGGGTTTACCACAGCAGAGGTTGTGGCAGGCAGATGTTTGAGCTCTGCACACGAGCACACCTGAACGCTCAAAACCAGGAGGCGGCTAGACCAGAGGAAAGAGTCTACCCCATGGAAGCAGCAATTGTAGCTCTAACACAGCCTAAGTGCACACAGAGGGATTCACAGAAGAATGGCGCTTGCTTAAGGATACCTGTGTGACAAAGATTAAGTTCCCATCAGATACACCTGGAGCTAGGACAGGCTGAGAGTACATAAGTCCAGTCACATACTATCGGATAGGCTTATAGACTCCTACTAATAGTAGTGAGAACTTCCTTGCCTGCTTAGCTGCTGTTAGGTCAGACTCGGACACCACTCCAGTCTCCACACATCACCTACCTGATGTCAAGATTTTTTGTACCACACTCAGGAAAACAGTAGTGCAGTCAACACACACTCATAGGCTAGTGTCAGAAAGAGCTGAAGGATCTGACAGTGGCTCATAGCCTATATATGAAAGTTAAGGACTTTAGGAATTAAAGCTGAAAGTCATCTCACTGGGGACAAGAACGACTTTGCTGTCTGTGGGGAACAGGGACACGCTCCAGCCCAGAACACTTTGTATAGGCTCCAGGGTATTTTATATCATTTCTCCTGGGTCTTGACCAGGGCAAGGCACCACTCAGCAACTAATTCCAAGATAGCAACAAAGGCACATAGTCCAGAGAAAGCACTCAGCCCATCCCTACGAGAGAGAAAGGAAGCCTCGGATCTTCTCCAGTCCTTGGAAGTCAGCCATGCTGCTTCTGAGCAAGAGAGCTGTGCTGACCGCCAGCCAGAGGCACAAGCGACAGGATGGCTTGCCAAGTCACTACTGAATTGCTCAGTTCTAAATTCTCAGCATACCAGCAGCAGTTTTTCCCTACAGGCTGACAAAAAGTGGGTTTCCAGTAGGAAAATAATAGAGATTACTTCACATACACACCGTGGATCTCGGGCCAGGACCAAGGCTCAGGGTGCAATACTGCCCTTGGCCATGGGGTGAGAGGCGAGGGCAGAGAATCTACCTCAGCAAGGACAACCGCCCATCAGCTACCTCCCCAGCCCAGACGGGAGCTCTTCACTTCCACCAGTCACTCCCATTCCCTCTGGCCACGGCAAGGGCTGCTCAAGTGGGATTTGCTTAAAACCTCTTGCTTTAAAATAAATCCATTAAACTAAACTCTAAAAACAAACCCAGAAAGCCACCTCCCCAAACACCAAACCTGATTCAATTATTGTAGCGAGAGGCAGTGGTAATGTTAGGAGGAGGAGGGGGTGGCCAGGGAGATCTGGTTTCCTTTGATCTTGTCACAGATTTTAGTTTGAGGCCAGGCAAAGCCATTCTTCTCCTCTTCTCCTTAGTCCTGGGGCAGCAGAATGCTGCTGTTTCATTGACGACTCCCAAGGTCCTTTGAAACAGTGTTTTTTTTCTGTGTACTGCTTTTTTTTTTTTTTTTTTTTTTNAATCGGTAAGAAGTTAACACTTCCTTAACATGTCTTTGTGTTCATCTAATCTCTGCTGTTTAACCTTTGACATCTCCCTTATTATCCATGTCTGCCACCTTTTCCAAATACCGACAGCAGTGACAACACAGAATGGTTTGAGCCCTGCGGTAACAAGCCTCATACATTCCTCCTGCTGCACCAGGAGAGCCATTTGCCCTTTGTAGCTCTTTTCACCGTGACTTGGAAAATAAACTGCAATTTGGACAGAGGTAGCTAGAGAGGCCAAGGCTCACACAGGCAGCTGAATAGAGAAGCAGCCCTCATGGCATGACAGCAGCCGCTGCCCACTCCCACTTTGCCCTGGGCACTGCAGCACCAGGTACAGGCCAATTCCTTGGAAAGGCTTGCCCACAAGAGTGCTAAAAGAGAGTAAGAACCCAGACATGTGTCTACATGGGCAAAGGAACCCCCAGCTAGAGTATCTGGTGCATCCCCAGAGAGAAGCAGCAGATGTAGGGCAAGCAATGACAAGCAAGAAAGGTCTTAAGGAAACACAGACACAGGTCTACAAGGTTCTGGTCCCAAAGTTTTAGGGAAACTTTTAGCTGCCTAAACACCTTATAACTGAGACCTGGACAGGCTGGAG
>VYZU01059906.1:1962-31582 GCA_013401355.1 Ceyx cyanopectus
AAAGAAAAGAAAAGAAAAGAAAAGAAAAGAAAAGAAAAGAAAAGAAAAGAAAAGAAAAGAAAAGAAAAGAAATACTGATAGCAATGCCCATACCAGAACTGAACTGCAGCAGAGCGGTCCACTCTTCATAAAAACCAGTCGCAACCCTTGAGTAGCCTTCTCTATTAATTTTCTATTCCTACTTTTCTGGAGTCCTTGAAAGTTTGGAAGTTTTATTGGCCTGAAGTTCTGGCCATTCAGACTATTTGTAATCTGTGATTTTGAGCTATGCTACACAAAAAAACCCCAGCCCTCAAACAGCAGAGGAAAGACCTGAAAACCCAGCACACCCAGTCTCAGTCCTCCTGCCAATCTCAGCTGTGGTAGTACTGCTATCTAGCTATGCCCTTTTGGCAAAGGTGGCACCTTGTAGATGTTATGGGACTTGCCAAGACTGCTTAAACTCTGTGTTTGGAGAAAAAGTAAAAAACCTATTTCTTTATTGACCTTGCAAATAAGCAGTGACCTCAAAGTATGCAGCTGCTGAGAAGAACAAGACTCTTATATAAAAAACACAGAGTTTGATACAAGTTCCTTTATCAGCATTTCCCCCTGGAAACAGCAGAAATTGCTGGGTACTTCTGTCATCTTTACGTAGGAAAGGAGATTACCAGTGCAAAGGACAGTGGGAGAAAGAGGAAAAATCCCTTTTGTACAATGGTCTGCTGGGGTGCATTAAGAAGACTGTGCCCAGTAGGTAGAGTGGGGGCTCCTTCCCCCTCTACTCTGTACTAGAGAGACCACATCTGCAGTGCTCTGTTCAATTCCAGGCTCCCCAGTTTAAGAGAGACAGGGAAATACTTGTGAGAGTCCCTGGAGGGCTACAAGGATAATTAAGGGACTGGATTATCTATTTTATAAGGAAAGGCTGAGAGTCCTGGGACTGTTTAGCCTGGAAAAGAGAAGGCTGAGAGGGGATTTTACTAATGTTTGCAAATATCTGAAAAGTGGGTGTCAAGTAGAAGTGTCAGTTTCTTTTCAATAGTGCCCTATGATGTGGAATAATGGACACAAACTGGAACATGGAAAGTTCGATGCCAACATGAGGAAAAACCTCTTCACTGTGAGAGTGACAGAGCCTGGAACAGGCTGTACTGAGAGGCTGTGGAGTCTTCTTCTTCAGAGACTTTCAAAACCCACCTGGACCTGGTTCCTGTGTGGCCTTCCTGGGTAATCCTGTGTTTTCTGAGGGATTCGACACCAGAGGTACCTTCCAACACCTAACATTTTATGGTGTCATAGATATAATTCTATGATTCTATGCACTAGTGTATCCACAACAGCACTTTTCCAATCTCGATCAGTTTACTCAGTTTCAGTTGCTGCTGTTTTCTGCATCTTTAGTCCTTCTTCACTGTAGTCAAAACCAATGTTGGGAATAAAAGGCTCTTTATGTCTCTGTATTGATTTGTAGTCCTCTTGAGAAAAGAACACTCACAATAATAGGATACAACCCAGTCCTCTAGAGGGTTAAATCAATATTTCCTTGAAATCTCCATGGCAAAGCCTATACATCTTTGACAGTGTCCTGTGAGGTTCACAGTTTTCTATTTATTAGTTTCTTTCAAATGAATTACTAATATTTGCAGAGTAGGGAGCCTTCTCTGGGTCACTCCTCTGTCAAGGGTGAGGGAGCCACTACAGCCCTCACAACTTGTGGGTTTATAATCTCATCCTAAGAATATTTTCATCTTTTCTTTGACTCTGCAGCATCTAGGGACATCTTTTAAAGAACAGAAATGCTATTTCTTCAGAGGACATATTGCCTCAAGAGCATTGTCTCCATACATTTTACAAATTTAATCAAAAAACATTAATTTTAGATCTTTACATAGCAGCAATTTATATAAAAACTTAAAATAATTTCCTTGCTTACAGCTAAATAGATGGGACAAAGAGAAACAAAGAACTTTAAAATCAAGTGATAATTTGGGCACAATTAATGGGTGCAATGTGGGAGATCTCTGGTAATTTAGTTGATATAAAGGATTCCCTAACTTCCCTCTGCCCAGCAGTGACTTAAGGGACAAGGGGGAATGGTGATAAGTTCCTGCCCAGGGCAGCAGGCACACCTCCCAGGTGCCCCTGTATGAATATGAGGCTCTGCAAGTAGAACCAAACAATGATGAGGACTATGGTTCATCTAGGTTGGAGCTGTTGCCAGTCTATACTCTGTGTCAAAACCACTTCCATAAATTAAAAGATAGGTCATTGTCTATTTTTAGGGCAACAGAAGACCCAATATTCAGACTGGACCAGCTTCTCTAGGTAAGTCTGGGGCCAGGGTTAAAGATGTGGTAAGAACACTTCCTACCCTTTTACAGCCATCAGATTATTATCCAGTATTGATTTTTCATGCAGGCAGTAATGAAGTTCTGATAAGAAGGCCAAAGGCAATCAAGAGAGAATTCAGGCCGTTGAGACAACTGGTTAATGGATCAGGAGCACAAGTAGTGTTCTCCTGTATCCTTTCAGTTGCAGAGAACAACAAGGAAAGAAACAAGGTAAGTCATAATTATCAATAGGTGATCCTGCTCTGGCAGGGAGGGTTGGACTAGATGATCTTCTAGGTCTCTTCCAACCCCTAACATTCTGTGATTCTGTGATTCTGTAATACCTGTTTCTGAGACTGCTGTTACCAGCAGAATTTTTGATTTTTTGGTCATGGGTTGATCTACAAAATATCAAATGCTTGCAAATGACAGAGGGGTACACTTGACTCATAGGAGAGATTTAAACTGGATTTGAAGGGGAAAAGGCCTGATAGAGATGAGCTGAAGGGTGACCTCTAATGTCTTTCTGGTGACCAGTGGTAGGACATGGGGAATTTCAGGTTGGGCTTTAGCAAAAAGTTAATCATTGAGAATGTGGTGAGTCACTTGTCCAAGCTCCCCAAGTAACTCATCAGGGCATCAAGCCTGTCAGAGTTCATGGAGTGCCTGGATGATGTTCTTAGTCTTGTCATTTAGGTACTTCTATGACGAGCATGGAGTTGGACTCAATGTTCCTTATGGGTTCCTTCCAACTTGAGATATCCTATTTTTATTTTTTTTTAATTTTTTTTCAAGCAAAAGAAGCTTAAAATTACTCATTAGTGCATCTAAGTCACAGTGAGGAAGGAAAGGTTTCAAGTTCAACTCAAAAAGCCTATCATTTTCCCACTGTAGCCAAACCAAGGTCAAGGATGTCTATGTATGTAATAAAATGTGATTAAACTGTGATTCTTTACAAGTCTAAAAAGTGACCACTTATTTTGGTGAGGTGTCTATACAGATGGATTTATATTATGAGTAATGCACAGAAAAGTGACCCTTTATTCCTCCCTCCAACTGCCTTTGCAAATATGGTGCATTCATACCATTTGAACCTGGAAGCCATCTTTGAAATTTAAAATATATTGTCCAAGATCCTTGGGCAATAAATGTTATAGAATCATAGAATGTATTGGGTTGAAGGGACCTTCAAAGGTCATCTAGTCCAACTCCCTGCAATAAGCAGGGACATCTCTATCAAGGTCAGGTTTCTCAGAGCCTCATCAACCTTGGCTGTCTCCAGAGATGGAGACTCCACAACCCCCCTGGGCAGCCTGTTCCAGAGCTNGAGCCTTCTCTGGGTCACTCCTCTGTCAAGGGTGAGGGAGCCACTACAGCCCTCACAACTTGTGGGTTTATAATCTCATCCTAAGAATATTTTCATCTTTTCTTTGACTCTGCAGCATCTAGGGACATCTTTTAAAGAACAGAAATGCTATTTCTTCAGAGGACATATTGCCTCAAGAGCATTGTCTCCATACATTTTACAAATTTAATCAAAAAACATTAATTTTAGATCTTTACATAGCAGCAATTTATATAAAAACTTAAAATAATTTCCTTGCTTACAGCTAAATAGATGGGACAAAGAGAAACAAAGAACTTTAAAATCAAGTGATAATTTGGGCACAATTAATGGGTGCAATGTGGGAGATCTCTGGTAATTTAGTTGATATAAAGGATTCCCTAACTTCCCTCTGCCCAGCAGTGACTTAAGGGACAAGGGGGAATGGTGATAAGTTCCTGCCCAGGGCAGCAGGCACACCTCCCAGGTGCCCCTGTATGAATATGAGGCTCTGCAAGTAGAACCAAACAATGATGAGGACTATGGTTCATCTAGGTTGGAGCTGTTGCCAGTCTATACTCTGTGTCAAAACCACTTCCATAAATTAAAAGATAGGTCATTGTCTATTTTTAGGGCAACAGAAGACCCAATATTCAGACTGGACCAGCTTCTCTAGGTAAGTCTGGGGCCAGGGTTAAAGATGTGGTAAGAACACTTCCTACCCTTTTACAGCCATCAGATTATTATCCAGTATTGATTTTTCATGCAGGCAGTAATGAAGTTCTGATAAGAAGGCCAAAGGCAATCAAGAGAGAATTCAGGCCGTTGAGACAACTGGTTAATGGATCAGGAGCACAAGTAGTGTTCTCCTGTATCCTTTCAGTTGCAGAGAACAACAAGGAAAGAAACAAGGTAAGTCATAATTATCAATAGGTGATCCTGCTCTGGCAGGGAGGGTTGGACTAGATGATCTTCTAGGTCTCTTCCAACCCCTAACATTCTGTGATTCTGTGATTCTGTAATACCTGTTTCTGAGACTGCTGTTACCAGCAGAATTTTTGATTTTTTGGTCATGGGTTGATCTACAAAATATCAAATGCTTGCAAATGACAGAGGGGTACACTTGACTCATAGGAGAGATTTAAACTGGATTTGAAGGGGAAAAGGCCTGATAGAGATGAGCTGAAGGGTGACCTCTAATGTCTTTCTGGTGACCAGTGGTAGGACATGGGGAATTTCAGGTTGGGCTTTAGCAAAAAGTTAATCATTGAGAATGTGGTGAGTCACTTGTCCAAGCTCCCCAAGTAACTCATCAGGGCATCAAGCCTGTCAGAGTTCATGGAGTGCCTGGATGATGTTCTTAGTCTTGTCATTTAGGTACTTCTATGACGAGCATGGAGTTGGACTCAATGTTCCTTATGGGTTCCTTCCAACTTGAGATATCCTATTTTTATTTTTTTTTAATTTTTTTTCAAGCAAAAGAAGCTTAAAATTACTCATTAGTGCATCTAAGTCACAGTGAGGAAGGAAAGGTTTCAAGTTCAACTCAAAAAGCCTATCATTTTCCCACTGTAGCCAAACCAAGGTCAAGGATGTCTATGTATGTAATAAAATGTGATTAAACTGTGATTCTTTACAAGTCTAAAAAGTGACCACTTATTTTGGTGAGGTGTCTATACAGATGGATTTATATTATGAGTAATGCACAGAAAAGTGACCCTTTATTCCTCCCTCCAACTGCCTTTGCAAATATGGTGCATTCATACCATTTGAACCTGGAAGCCATCTTTGAAATTTAAAATATATTGTCCAAGATCCTTGGGCAATAAATGTTATAGAATCATAGAATGTATTGGGTTGAAGGGACCTTCAAAGGTCATCTAGTCCAACTCCCTGCAATAAGCAGGGACATCTCTATCAAGGTCAGGTTTCTCAGAGCCTCATCAAACCTGGCTTTGAATGTCTCCAGCAATTAGGCCTCCATTACCGTTCTGGGCAACCCATTCCAGTGATCTATCATACTCAAAGAATTTTTTCCTAATATCTAACCTACATCTACCCTTTTCTGGTTTAACGCTATTACCCCTTGTCCTGTCACAACAAACCCTTGTGAATAGACTCTCCACTGCTTTTTTATAGGCCCCTTTCAGGTACTGGAAGGTTGCTATAAGGTCCCCCAGGAGCCTCCTCTTCTTCAGGCTGAACAGCTCCAATACTCTCAGCCTGTCCTCACAGGAGAAGTGCTCCAGCCCTCTCATCATTTTTGCGACTCTTCCCTGGACATGCTCCAACACATTCATGTCCTTCATGTGTTGGTGGCTCCAGAGCTGGACCAACTCCAGGTGAGGTCTCACCAGGGCAGAGCAGAGATGTAGGATCACTTCTCAATCTGCTGGCCATGCTTCTTTTGATGCAGCCCAGGATTTGATTGGTCTTCTGGGTGGCCATTGCACATTGTTGGCTTATGTCTTGCTTTCAATTTACTAGTACCCCCAAGTCTTTTTCCAAAGGACTGCTCTCTTCCATTCTATATTGGTAACGCTGGTTGCCCCAGCCCACGTGCAGGACCCTACACTTGGCACTGTTGAAACTCATGTGGTTCACCTGAGCCCACCTCTCCAGCTTGCCAGGTCCCTCTGGATGGCATCTTGTCACTCTGGCACATCAACTGCATGCCTCAACTTAGTATCATCAGCAAACTTGTGGTGGGTGCACTCAATGTCACTGTCTATGTCATTAATTAAGATATTGATATTCTTATGGCTAATCATGTTTCAGCATGAAGCTTCATTTCATGACAGCAGTTGTTCACAGGAAGTGTCCACTTCCCCCAAGGCATCTGCTTCATTTCCTTTCAAATGAACATCCCAAACCAAAAACGTTTGGTCTTCAGAAAAAAATCAAGTGTCAGATATTTTACCCAGGAAACTGACAATGAAATATTTCTCTTGTTTACTTAAACTTATTTTTTTTATGCCAGAAAAAATGTTTCTGAGTAGCTTCAGTGCAGATGTACTCTGTGCTTCAGACCTGACTGATACAGAAAAATCAGATTGGATTATGTATTAAAGTGCTTCCAAGCAAGGTCAAGCCCGGGCACAAGTCACAAAAACTTGTTTTGTTCTTTAAAAGGTGAATTGATGGGACATCTTCAGTAGTGTCAAGCCAACTTGCAGTTACATTCACAGCCTCTTTGATGCTGTGCACAGAGCAGGAATGGGGTTTAGAAAAACCACCCTGCCCTGGGAAACTATTTTGTGGCTACTCCAGGATACAAGAGGCTTGTCTTACAACGTCATTACCTCTGGCCATGGAAGTTATCCTGGCAGATGTAATTCAAGGGATGCTTCTGGTGGCAATTAGCCCTTGCAGGCTGAGTGGTGCCAGCAGGGCTTCTGGTGCCAGCAGAACATTGGGCAGGTCTGTCTTGGGCACCATGCCCACCTCACTTCTACCCATTTACTTTGTGGGACACTGGGCCACAGCTCTCCATGGAAAGTCACTCCAACAACTGCCCTGACACTGCCTGGCAAGCACAGGGTAAAAACTAAATCAGTGTTCAACTTGCCCCATTCCAAGTTTCAGTCAGGTGGGACTTGGCTGGAGCCAGGCCAAAGAGGCTGCAGCTGCGTCCTCTAGTGGGCAGACCATATGACAAGGATGATATGACCAGTAGGACAAAGAAGTATGGAGATCTCAGACCTCAGATTATTGTCTCACAAGTGGCTATCCACTCCATATTAACTCAGAATACCCATATTTTCTCAGAAACCAAAGGTTTTGTTCAACACCATGCAACTGCGTAGAGTGTATTGTTCAGAGGAAATTTTTTCTGCCAAGTGCCTGCCTAATTAGAGTTGTGCAAGTATCAGATTCGTGTTGCTAACCCTGCTATACTGATCAGGGCTGTTCATCTTGAGTAAGTTTATTCAGTGCCTTTACCTAATATTAACATTATTCATTAGGAGATACTTAATGCTCTAGTCACTAATACTGTTCCCTACCTCCTTTGTGGCTTCAGAATCATCTAGGGTTTGACTCTATGCTGGCTGAAAGGGGATTTACTCCAGATTTTTTGTTCTTCCTTTATGACACTTACTACTTGTGCTATGAGCTACTATGAATTAAATTATCCCTTTTCTCTTCCTCTGCTATTTTGGAGGTCTCTCCCACACTACCACTGTGCTGCTGCTTTTTTCAGGATCAAAAGTCCTTTATTTAACCTCTCTTCACATTCATTTAACCTTTCTTCACTCTCTAACCCTCATTCCTCATCTCTAACTATCTCAGTTCCTTCCTCTGTGCTGACTCCAAAGTGTATATTAATACACAGACCCTAAGTTGTACTGCTGCATCCGCCACTGCCATTCTAATAATTTACTGGATGAGAAGGCACAGGCAGCGAGGCTGAGCTGAGTGGCGTGCCAAGAGAGCAGGCTGTACCTTTGTGCCCAGCCCTTCCCAGTTCATATAAAGCTCCTTTCCAGAAGGGCCTAGGGGGCTGGGTGTGCATATGGCTCTTAGCAGGCAGAACAGCTGGCTGGAAAGGGCCGTTGATGAGGCATATGCTCTTTTGATGTCCTTCCACGCTTTGTGGGTCCAAGGCAGTGCAGCACCACATCTGTGCTACAGAAGGCCAGCACCTACGTGACATGCTGTGCTACCTAGAGCTACAGGGAGCCACAGGCACTGGGACAGAAAGGCAGCAGAACCTCTTCAGGGTAGTGCTCATTTCACTCCTGCCCTGGAGCCTGTTCCCACTCCCCAATGGTGGGACACCTTGGGTCCTTGAATACACCCCATGACCACAGCATGGCCATTCTGATTTTCTGAAAATCCTCCAAATCACCAGACATCACTGGTATCCTCATTTACTCCCCACAGCAACCTGGTTGGTCCATCAGAGGCGACAGACAGAAGCAAGGTACTGACATGATCTCAGAGGAGAAAAAACAAGTTTATGAACTACGTGATGCAGCCACCTAGGAAAACAATGAGTATTACTTGCAAGCTGGGGAAATTACTGCTGGGTACATCTGTGCCCAGATGGCTCCAGCCTGAGCATTGTACCCAGCCAGCAGCAGTGAGGCTGGGCATGGAACAGCATTCCTCATGCTCAGGGATTTCTGTGTGGCTTCCCAGTCCCACGGTACTCCCTTCTGCCTGACTTGCAGGGTATGTATTTTCTATTTTGGGTCTATTTTTATGCCAGACAAGGGCTGAAAATCCTTGCTTCATGTCTCTACTGACATCCAGGCATGTTCTAAGGCTGGCTGGATGCTCCTGACCAGACAGTATAAACAGCCACTCCATACTGCCTCCAACCCAATAAGCTATGGCCAAAGCTGAACTGGAGCACAGCAGAAACACCTCTTTGGTCTTGCACTATTATAAGTCATGCTTTTAAGAGCCTGCTCTGTGCTGTCTACAGTGCAGTCTAATTCAGCCTGCACTCTGCTTTCCCTTCTCCATTCTTCGTGACCTCTGACGTGTACAACAAAATAGAAGAAATAAATAGAGCCTTTCAGAGCTGTAACACACAAAGACCTGAAATGTCTTTAAAAAAGGAACAATATAAGTCAGCCTTATGTGTCTACAATTTTCAAATTACTCACTGAGGTTCAAGCTACACTGAGATATGCAAGGACTGCAGATGTGGTGTCCTGCCCCCCTTTGAAGGCACCAATATGCAAGCAGCTATGGTTAACTAATTAAAAACAGAATTTCTGCATTGTTGGAAGATGCAAAAAGAGGTGGAGTCTAAGAAAAAGATCTTATACATAACCAATGCTGAGAAAGAAACATATTGCTTGCCAGCTGCATTTTTTTTAACTTATAGTGTGATCCAGTAGCACACATCTTAACAATTTTTAAATGTATATATTCAGCAAAGCATTATCTAGAAATAAGATATTAAAAGCAATTTCTAACTAAAGATCAGTACTCTTATTCTATTTAAAGCAACACTTTCATAGTTAAACATAGTTTACATAGATTTGTAAAAAATCACATGAGAATCAAGTTGGTATGAACACAATAATATCCCAAGTGGCTTGACATTTTAATTCATAAATATATATAAAATTAAAAGGAAAACAACCCAAACAAACAAAACAACGACAACAACATCAAAAACCAAACCCAAATCAAACAAACAACAAAAACAAACAAACAAACAAACAAAGCCCTACTGAATAGCCAGGAAATATCTTTGTAGCTCTAAACACAAACACATTTATGAACTGAAAGTGTGTTTCAGATTGTATTACAAAGCAGGATTCCATATGGCAGCTGAGGTACAGAGCTCAGATGACTCAGGAAATCAAGAAGATGAAAAGATCAGTGCAGTTTATTGAACAGGTCTGACAGTTCCTGAAGCACCCTCAGCTTCACAGGTTGAACAGGCAGACTTACTGACTAGCAGAGCAGGAGACACATTTTGCAGTAGCTGAAAGTTATGACTACATTTTTCAAAGACTGGCTTTCAATTAAGTAAGCACATACTAAAACCAGCTCCTAGTAAGCTGGGTTTGTATGTGGGATTTTATACAGGGAAATAGGCAATATGACATTTGATTGATTACATCTGTAAAATATCACAGAATCACAGAATATTAGGGGCTGGAAGGGACCTAGAAGATCATCTAGTCCAACCTCCCTGCCACATCACGATCACCTAGACTAAGTCACACAGGAACATGTCTAGGCGGGTCTTGAATGTCTCCAGAGAAGGAGACTCCACAACCTCCCTGGGCAGCCCGCTCCAGAGCTCTGTCACCGTCACTGTGAAAAAGTTCTTCCTTGTGTTGACCCTAAACCTCTTGTGCTCCAGCTTGCTCCCATTGCCTCTTGTCCTGTCACTGGATGACATTGAGAAAAGTCTGGCTCTATCCTCCCTAGACTCACATTTAACATGTTTATAGACATTGAAAATCTCTGTAGAAAGTAGATAATATGAAAGACCAGAGAATGAGTACACTATAAATATTTTCATGAGACCTAGGTGGTTGGAAGCAACTTTTTTTAGTTTCTTTAGTTGATAGTATACTCATCTGCTCCATATATATGAAAATAGGTAACCACAGCACTGCCCAAACTGGAAATTACTTATATTTACTCTCAACTATATTTCTATTTTCACAGGTTTTTTTCTGCCCTCTGTGATTTGTTTCAGGGTATGGGACTTCAGCCCTCAGAAAGGCAGATACTTTATGGGGAGGGAAGATCTTCCTGGAGATGCCCACCTCTGCCAATGGCAACTCATCCTGTGCTGCCCAACAGGTTCCAATGACAGTCTTGCATGTAGCTACCAGTGAATGTTAAGACACCTGATTTATTTTGGGGTATTGAGTGGGAAAATCCCATTAGGTTTCTACTCTTGCTCATTCTTGTGAATTTATTTTTTTATGGTGATTCAGAAGAAAGTTATTTATTTCAAAACTTGAAGAAAGATCACAAAAGAACCTCTCCAGGTTGCTCTGTGTAGTTAAGATGCAATCTTATTCCATATCAAGTCTGGATTATATGATCATCCATAGTCTGGATGATCTAAAAGCTATCAGCCTTTACAAGCATCTCTAAATATAGCCAGGAAGGTATGTCAGACTACCAATAAAACAGCAAACAAAGGTAGGTCTGTGAGAGGTGTGTTTGACTGTAGGTCTATTCATTGATGTCCTTGGGTCACTAGTGAGCCATGACAAGGATCAGTTTGAACCTGAGTGAGGTCTTTGGATATCTCTGCAGCATAACAATTTGGATTGCATCACCTTCCCCATGCAGTAACTAGAACAATACTAGAAGACTCTCTGGAAGAGGCAAAGGTTTCCTTTGGCCACCTCTGCAAGTGCTCATTTTCTACAGTCAATAAATGGCTCCTCCAACTGCCCTGTTCCCCAGCACCCTGCTATCCTAAGCTACACTAGCTTTCTCCTATACTTAGCACAGGTACAGTGTGCCCTCCATGGTACTCAAGGGACAGTTGTGCAAGCCTGCTAAATAAGGCATGATGAGCTGTACCTGGGGACAGCGCATTGGTCAATGCCATCACCGTCTTCAGGCACAGGATGGACAGCATGGCCCTGCCTTGGGAAGAGCTGCCCTCCAAGCCTCACAAGAGCCACAGCAGCAGATGGTGGCCAGTCCATTGCCATCTTACTCTGGTGTTGGCCTTGCCATTTTCTGCCCTACAGGAAAATGGAGGGGACAATGTGGCCATGGGTGCTTGCTTTAGTGCAGCAGGTGAGCTGTGAGAGGAGAACAGAAAATACTTCGACAAAGAAAGGGAAATCTTGTTCAGGACAGCGGTGCAAATGAAGAAACAAAAGAGCACAGAAATAAGGACTTAATGCCTTCTCAGGAAGCCAAGAGATGAATGCAGAGGGGGAGGCAGAGGGAAAGACTGAGAGTGTGTAGGATACCTGAGCCAAAGCAAAGCAGACGAAAAGGAGCTTTGGGGAAGCCACCAGCCTGTCTTGAGCAAGGTCAAGCTCCCTAGTCAAACATTAGGGAATAAAGAGGGATCTCTCAGGGAGCTTGTGCAGGCTTTAGCTGTAGCATGCCAGAAAAATAGAATGTGTGGCCCTTGATAAAGAGAGAAGGTGGCTGAGTGATAGTCCAAAACCCAAAAGAGCCACTCTGTCTGCCCTGACTTGTGTGAAAACATAATGCTCCCCAGAAGTTCCTCTGGCAAGATTATTAGATCAGCGTAGATGTGTAATGATGAGTGCTTGCATTTTTGCTTCACTGTGGGAAATCCAGATGGGGATGGTAATAGATTGACCTTTAAGGGTATTTTAAAAAGTCCGTATTTTTACAATGTGTACAAAGAGCTGTTGATATGAAAGCCCTTGACTTTTTAACATTAAAACTAAGCTTTCAGATTCTGCAGAATGTATCTTTATGTTCATAAGGCTTCTGATGCCAAAAACCACAGAAAATTAATAGAATGTCACTGAAGAGTCTAAAACTGAGTCTATCAAGAAGAAAGGAAAACGTACTTTTCTTCTCATTTTCACAGTTGTCATTTTATTTCATATTGTTCTTGGACTTTAGCTGGTGATCAACTTATTCAAACCTCATTCTTGATTCTTTATTCAGTTCCATAACTTTTATTTGTGCTACATCATCCTGTGCTTTGAGTTCTCTTCCCAGGAAGCTCTAATTAGGAGATTTCCTTGTGAGCGCTATTTTATACCACTGAGCCTAGAAACAAAGACTGTATTTGGTATGCAAACCCTCATGAAAACATGCAGCTGATGAAAGGGAAAGACAGAAGGGAGTCCCAAGACCACAAAGAAAGAAGCTGTGGTAACCACCTTCTGTAAGCCTTTTCTTCTTCCCTTGGTAGGATATCTAGATAAATGAGAAAGGCAGAAAAAAACCCACAAGGTAAGAGAGAAGTGGCATGGAAGAAGTAGGTTTGAAAGCAGCAGAGCTTTTGCTAGAATTAAGAAGTTCAGATAGACATCTGCAGCCTTCAGCATACCAAAAGCTATCTTCCTACCCACAAGTGTATGTGTGCCCCTGTGAGTTTATAATGCCTGGGAATCACAGCGGGAGTTTACATCTCTTTCAGTTTTTCCGTTTGGACCATCCCACTGCATGCTTTCCATATCCTCTCCAGATCTGCATTCCTGCCTGAGGCTGGGGGGCACACTCTCACATCTGTTTTAGGAAAGGGAGAAAGAGGCGAAGGGAACAATCTCCCAGATTTGTCACTGCCCCTTTGTATGTCATAGGTGGAGAATTACATCATTACAATGAGCTGTTCTTTTCACACTTTTTTATCCCCCTTTCCTTTCTTATTTTCTGTCTGAACCAGGTCCAGATTTCCAGCTAAAGAAAACAGGGCTCTCTTACTGTGGCAAAGCTATAAAAATGCCTAATTGTATCATCAGGCTCTTAATTACCAACCTCTTCTGCCATGTTTCTACAAGATACACAGATTGCATTCAGCACAGTCACAGTGCATGGGAAACACCACTGGGGATCCTGGAAATTGCTGCAGTGGTTTTTGTTTAACTGTAGCCTCACCTGGAGCCTATAATTAGTGTTCTAACACAACAATATATAGAAAATATTACATAACAACAGTGAGACAATGTGTAGGCAAAACAATAGATAAAAGATCATAATGTTGGGGGGGGGGGGTGTGTGTGTGAGAGGTCCATGTGCTAAGGCTGTGGGATTTAAGCCGAAAAAGGCATGGACAATGCTGTGTCCCCTTCACCAGCTGCAAGTGCCCGCTCTTACTCAACGCAGCTGCAAAGAAACTACCAGAACCTCCCAGTGCTCAGTTTTTTGACACAGACTTAAGTTGGTGGCAGATGAGTCCAAATACAACCACAGGCCCAAGAGATATGCCTGTCTGCTCAGAGAGCACTGATGCCATGGTGTATCACCTGTCCAGTGACTAGATGGTGGTGAGGCAGCCAGGTTTGGCACAAACAATACAGGTGCTGGCAGCTGACAGGCTCTGATCTGCTCCAGGAGGTGCCTTTTAGCTCCTAATGTCTGAAAAAATTTGCAGTCAGGGACACCCTTTTAAAGTTTTGCCTCAAGGGTTTTCTCCTCAAATCAAGATCAGAGGTTGCTAATTCGTTTTCACTCCTTTTAGATTCAACAAGCTCATAATCTATGATGCAGATACAATCTGAAAGATTACATTACCATTCTTGTCTTTTTTTACAAGGGCAGAATTAACTTCCATCATTTCTGTTTAGTTATTTATTTTTTTAAATGTATTTTATTTATTTTATTTTATTTATTTGTTACCTGTGTATAGTATTACTCTTTACTGAATGTAGCAAAGGTCTTGGCTGGTTTTCTGTTTTTCTTTCCATCTTCCTTTTAGCACACAGACAGTGCTTAGCAGGAAGCTGTGACTACTGTAATCACTGCTGCAGATGGAAGAGTGTCCTGAAAAAGGGATCAAAGTGAGAATTGCTGTCATGACAACTACTAGTACAGGAAGTCTGGATGGCTGAGATGGAGTACTTTGAAATCAGATTAAGAAAGAGATGCAGCTTTTGACATTGATGTTGATGTCTGGGTGCTAATTACAGGGAGGAAGGACTAACCAGAGGGTACCAGTCAACTATAGGACACAATGAGTTTTTCCTGGCTTCATCTGGTCTGTGAGGGTATCTCTTGTAACTAGGTTGGGTTTTGTTCTTAATTGTTAAAACATCCCAGGAAGGTTTTTCCTGACAGTGTTTTCCAGCATCTTTCTGGATATCCAGAACCTCTCTCCTCAGCTCTACCATCCCCTGTACTCAGAAATTTTAAAAACCCCAAATCATCACAGTGCAAACCTAACCTTCCCTGTCTGAACACCTGTCTATTATGGTTTACATTCAGTCTATTTATTAATCCACTACTCAGATTTTTGTCTACAATATATCAATGCGTGACAATATTCCTGGTTTAGTACTTTGCATCAAGGCTATTCAGTTTAAATTACTCATTGCAGACACCTTAAAGATTGATCTTACAGAAGATAAAGGACATAGCCATAAGCAGATGCCATAGCCTGATATGGTAACTAGTAGGTAAAGTATTCCTTATAGAAATCATACCCTTTCAGTGTGCTGAAAGGTAGTAGAAAATGCACACTTCCCACATATTTGCTTAAGAAAGGAACCCAAATCTTTATCCAAAGCCAGGCCAAAGGTGAATTTCACAAATTTAAATCCAAAGCCGGATTTGCACAGCTCTAAATTTAATTCACTTCACCCGAAAATGCTCTCAAGAGCTCAGACATCTTGAATGCACTGCTGTAGATTTGAACTCCAGGGCACCAGACTGCCTTTCCCACACAGCTCTGCAGCAACAGTGACCATAAACCATGAATGTGGGATGAAACTGTGCATCTTTTAATTTATTTTATTTTATATTTTTGTCAAGTTATTCTTTCCAAGACAGGGGTTTTGAAATGCTTGTGATTAGAGTAATGAGATTCACATTTATCTGAATATTTACAAACCTATGGAGGTGGCAGAGAGAGCTCAATAAAAGCTATCACAGCCAAATCAGAAGGGGAATATGTTTAATGTGTGTGAAGTTTGGATAACTAAGGTACAGCACAGAAACCAAATGTATGTAGAGCTTTTCCAATACAGACAAACACTGGAAGAAAAATACTGTATTACTATCCAGTTCTTGTATTCCTCCACTATTTAGTTAAGGACTTTTGATCCCAACAGCTTCTGCTGCTGTTACAAAGCTACAAGAATTTTTTGCATGAAGAGATGACTATATGATTCAGGAAATTAGTAATGGGTTATGAAGCCTTTCACCTTGTAGGTCACTGTCTTAAAATAAATACAGCTCATTGTGAGACATCTATTAAACTTTGTCTTCTATTCAAGTGAAATTCAAGGATCCAGCAGTGACATGTAGTACCAGTTACACTATACTGGGCCCACTGTTCCTCTACTCATGTACAAAGGCAATGGGACCCTAACCAGGACAACACCAGATATTCACATAGAAGTGTGACAAAGAGAGTACAATACTAGCATGTATTTTTGTCATGAAAAAGGTCTTGCACGAATACTCTTGGATTGGTCAAGAAGAAAGTTCAGAGCTCAGATACTGGGGGGATATTGCTATGGAGATCTATTGCAAAGGAACTGCAATCTCTTGGGATAGCAGAGAAATGTCACCTTATTTTTTTCCATTTTGTTCTATATTCAGTAGGGATAGTCAAAATCAGATTTTCTTACACGTGACAGTTTTGATACTGCATATGTATTGCTGGATTCTTTTCATGCATCTGGACAAGAAGTCAAACTATCACACTTCTTAATGGACTCCAAAGTGGCAAAATAGCAAAATATTTTGTTGAAGCTGTTCAAGCTAAATGTGATTATTCAGAATATCTGTGAAAAAAAAATAAAAATCTCTACTTTTTAAAAAAAATTATTTTAATCTGTGATCTCAACTGTGTGAGCACTGACTTCTCCACATTATCATGCATGGTCCTTCCCAAAGGCTGAAAATTGTCTTAACACAAGACCAGACACAGAACAAAGGTAATGCAAGGTCCACCTTGGTCCTTGCCATGACTTCACTCCCTAGGCATCTACAAAAAGAGGGAAAGCCAATCCAAGCTTCCCCTCCATTTGTACCAGTTCTAGCACCTGCAGGACAGAAGAGATACAACTTTGACATTGGCCATTGCTCATATTTCCATAATGGTGTATGCTCAGGAAATCTGACCTCACAAATAGCCCTACAAGTCAAGTACTCCCTTCTGATTAAATATTAAAGTTACCAGGACATCACTGCATAGATGGGAGCAGTTATGTTATCTCTTTACAAGGCATAACATTATTTTATTGATCTAATCTCAAACACAGAGGTCCCATTTTGACATGCTTAACTTCCAGACAGGGAGCATGCAAGGAAAATTTTCTGAGAAACCTCCTTCCTCATTGTTCCAGATGGGCAGGATGGGTGGCTTCCCTTGAAGGTGCACTGAGTGAAGAAAAATGTAGATTTATCATTAAAATTAGATGTCTTTTGCCACAAACATTGAACTACTGAATATGTGGAATGCTGTTGAAGTCTTTACAAAAATCCATTGAAAGGAGAAAAATTTGGGAAGAATAAGTCCAGGAAAAAATGGAGAGCGAGTTTCTATATAGCCTATTATATGATCATATGACTTTTTTTCATAGATATTGTATAGATGTTGTCCGATTCTTCCACTGGAATATACCTATAATTCATCTTGATAAAATCTGGCATGTTTGTTGTGTGTTGCTATAAGATAATTTGCTATATGAGTCATAGGAGATTGGAAAATAAACAAATTGGATTTTCCTGGTATTTCTGGTCAACAACCTACAAATACTTAGATTATAATTAGGGACTCTACCATTTTATTATGCAAAAAGCTTGCTTTAACTACTGTGTTCCTCTAAGTGTGTTTTCTTAATAATTTCCAGTTATATGTTCTTCATAACTGTCTAACTCCATTATTATTCTTCAATGAAGTGTTTGTAATTTTATTCTTATCTTGAAAGGATGAAGGAAATTTGCAACTATTTTGGTTGTTATAATGTGAAACATTTCTGTCTACAGAAAAAAACAGTCAGTTGTAATTATTACTTTGTTTTAACATGTGAATTTTTGTTCTTTCATTCACTTCAGACTTCTCCCTCATTCGTTGATTTTGCATCTCCCAGACTTCAGGAGAACTACATTTTATTAAATATTAGTCTTAAAAAAATATTTTAATGTAAACTGCAAGAGGAAGGAGACAAAGAGAAGTAAAAAGATGCAATAAATTCCTCCAAAGGGCAAGTGAACAGCCTTGAAAAACTCAAAGTACTGTCATTTCTATGTTTAGATGAGGCACTGCATGTCCAGGAGTTTGTAAACAGCACAGATTTTTCTTCTGCAGTCCAAAGGGCAAATAGATAACAGACAACAGGCTCTGAAGTTTGGAATAATGAGAATTAACCAGTTTCCAAGAGCCTTTATAAGGAGAAGATGATGACTTTCAGAGAACTTCTTGGTCATTCTGCAGAAAAGCTTTTCGGTTGAGGCAGGGTGAGGTGTTACTTTGCCACATAGAGCATGTGTGTGGTCTTACAGCTATTTTGGGCTACAGGACAAACTGAAGCCATGGGAATGAACACTGCAATAAAAGAAACAAAACTCAGCACTGCGGATGCTGACTCTTCAACTTCTATGACTTTTCACCCCCCGTGGGTGTGACTGAGGAGAAGCAGGGTTGTCTGTGAGGTCCTGGGACACTGTTCAGCTGTTGCAGAGGAGACACGGGCGTAGCTCCCAAAGGCCATGGGAAGCAGGAAGGGACAATAAAGTGGACCACTGGCAGGCGGTGGCTGAGGATGGACAACATNCAACACACAACAAACATTGAACTACTGAATATGTGGAATGCTGTTGAAGTCTTTACAAAAATCCATTGAAAGGAGAAAAATTTGGGAAGAATAAGTCCAGGAAAAAATGGAGAGCGAGTTTCTATATAGCCTATTATATGATCATATGACTTTTTTTCATAGATATTGTATAGATGTTGTCCGATTCTTCCACTGGAATATACCTATAATTCATCTTGATAAAATCTGGCATGTTTGTTGTGTGTTGCTATAAGATAATTTGCTATATGAGTCATAGGAGATTGGAAAATAAACAAATTGGATTTTCCTGGTATTTCTGGTCAACAACCTACAAATACTTAGATTATAATTAGGGACTCTACCATTTTATTATGCAAAAAGCTTGCTTTAACTACTGTGTTCCTCTAAGTGTGTTTTCTTAATAATTTCCAGTTATATGTTCTTCATAACTGTCTAACTCCATTATTATTCTTCAATGAAGTGTTTGTAATTTTATTCTTATCTTGAAAGGATGAAGGAAATTTGCAACTATTTTGGTTGTTATAATGTGAAACATTTCTGTCTACAGAAAAAAACAGTCAGTTGTAATTATTACTTTGTTTTAACATGTGAATTTTTGTTCTTTCATTCACTTCAGACTTCTCCCTCATTCGTTGATTTTGCATCTCCCAGACTTCAGGAGAACTACATTTTATTAAATATTAGTCTTAAAAAAATATTTTAATGTAAACTGCAAGAGGAAGGAGACAAAGAGAAGTAAAAAGATGCAATAAATTCCTCCAAAGGGCAAGTGAACAGCCTTGAAAAACTCAAAGTACTGTCATTTCTATGTTTAGATGAGGCACTGCATGTCCAGGAGTTTGTAAACAGCACAGATTTTTCTTCTGCAGTCCAAAGGGCAAATAGATAACAGACAACAGGCTCTGAAGTTTGGAATAATGAGAATTAACCAGTTTCCAAGAGCCTTTATAAGGAGAAGATGATGACTTTCAGAGAACTTCTTGGTCATTCTGCAGAAAAGCTTTTCGGTTGAGGCAGGGTGAGGTGTTACTTTGCCACATAGAGCATGTGTGTGGTCTTACAGCTATTTTGGGCTACAGGACAAACTGAAGCCATGGGAATGAACACTGCAATAAAAGAAACAAAACTCAGCACTGCGGATGCTGACTCTTCAACTTCTATGACTTTTCACCCCCCGTGGGTGTGACTGAGGAGAAGCAGGGTTGTCTGTGAGGTCCTGGGACACTGTTCAGCTGTTGCAGAGGAGACACGGGCGTAGCTCCCAAAGGCCATGGGAAGCAGGAAGGGACAATAAAGTGGACCACTGGCAGGCGGTGGCTGAGGATGGACAACATGGGTGATGGGTGGGTGAGCTCTGATGCAAAAGTACATTTGACACAGGGACTGTCTTGTTGCATAGTTGAGAGGGCAGCTTCCCCTTTCTTAGCAATCTTCTTACTCATTCTCTCCATCCCCTCATACTAGATTTATTTCCATTTGGCTCACACTCAGCTTCAGAACAAATGGACTTAGGGTAAACGAGTATTGTAGACAGGATTTGGCAACTCTCAAATTCTGTGTATGGACACACACATTGGCCTTATGCCCCACAGAGCTGAGCAACACCACTGAAAAAGCACATTTTCCTGTGCCACTTTTGTTTTTTGTTGACATACACCTAACTCAAATCTACACAAAGGCCTTTGTAAGTACCACCTGGCCAATCTGATATTTTTAACCAAAGGCCAAGCATTTTTCATCACAAGACATTATAAAATCATACTAAAAATTTTTTATTTCCTTAATTTTTAGTATTCTTCAAGAAACAATTCAGACACAATACTGATATCCTAAATAAGAATCAGACTTCTGACTCATTGCCTCCAAAACTTCCATAAGTTCCTAAATCATGTTTGGAAGAACCAGGACCCCCAGCTATAGTGGGAAAAGCTGCATGGGAGATGAAGTCAGCTCTGAACAGGATTTTATGTCAAAAAGGGAAGAATAAAAGATCTTAAGAAAGGTCAAAGGCAGAAGTGCTGACAGACATGAGAATGGCTTTGTCATGGTTTAGGGTCAGGGTGGCCCTTTAGACCTATAACAGAGTCTCTCTGTTAACCCCCCTCTATTCAAAAGGGAAGAGAAAGGGAGTAAAGGACAGAGACTCAGTGATTAGAAAACTAAAATAATTTAAATGAAAATTATAATACTAACAATGTAATATATACAGATACATACAGAACCAGTAATGAACCCAACTCCCTTGATGGCAATTAGATCACCAAAACCAGTAATGCTGTGGAGAGCTTGAACCTCTAGATACCTCAGCTTTATACCGAATATGATGTATATGGTATGGAATCCCATGTTGTTCAGTTTGGGGACACATCTCCTGGCCACTTCTCCCTGCAAAAGTAGTGGCACTTTCACTTTCTGCACCCCCCAATGTGGTACACAAGATCCAGCAGAGGCCTTGGTCTGCACACCAACCCTTGGTAGTAACTCTAAACATGGGGTGTTATCACTGATAGAAGCAGGTGCTGTCTGGGAGAATACGCTGCTAAATGCAGACAGTGCAGTTAGTTAGAAGAGACTGCTGAAAAGTAAGATCACTGAGCAGAATTAGTTCTGCTCTAACTCAAACCAAGACAAGGAGACAACACTGCCTGTGGCCACCAACATCCCTAATAGCCTACAGACCACACTGCAGATCAGTTCCTGCTTGTCTGTTACACCTCAGATTTACACTAAATGATTCCAGAAACTATCCACTCTTCCAGGAGTTTGGGGTTATTTCACTATTTCAAATCACCTCTGTGTCTATGTAAAATAATAATAAAAAAATTTTTAGTAATAAAATAAGTAGAATAAGTAGATGCTCAGTTCTCCCAAGGATAATTTTAACAACTAAACAATCCTGATTATTTTTTAAAACTTGTATACATACATGCGGTTGGGCTTATTCTTGACAGCAAGAATTTAGAATATCTTCAGTAATGCCCAAGGGATTTTCTTGCCAGATTTCATACAAAAACCAAAAGTGATAGAGTTATTATGCTGCTTTTAATAGAAATAATCTCAAAACTCAGGAACTACGGTCTTCATAAATATTTATTATGAAGTTCATATCTGAATATAATTAAATGTTAAATGGCAGTATTCTGAAATATCACACTTTGCTAGGGAAAATTTTGGTATTACAATATCAAATCTAAAAAGTTGAATTTCCTTTTCCTTTTTTTTAAAAAGGTAACTGTAATATTATTCCTAGTCTTTCTACCATATTGCTGCTTCTTTTTCTCTGAGTACACAGAGATTAGACTCTGGGGGAGAGAATTTGGGTTGTGAAGCACTGACCCAGTCTGGTGTGGAAGGTGGGAATAATTCCATTAAAACTTATTCTGTTTAAACTCCTATATCAGATTCATTTTCTTAAGTATAGCTGTCATAATAAATTGTGTAGAAGAATTTAAACCTTGTTTCCCAGTAGGCCTTAGCACTGTTAATGGCTTCTACTATATTTATTTCTTTTTTCACTGTTGCAAATACCAAAGCTTCTGTTCAGGTAACATTTTGAACTCCGGAGAAGTGAGCCACTAGGCACTAAGTAATTATTCTTGCATATACAGAAGGTAAAGTTCCTGATAAAATTTGAAAAGATGGTAGGGAACATGTAAATCACAAAGAAGAGAGATATTCCTTACCAGAAACATATATTGTATTGAAAAAAGGACAATCTTTTTTTAAAACTTAAATTTTTTAAATAAGTAAATCTCATTTTGCTCAAAACATCACTATTATTGGTCAGTCATGCTTTTGTAGACATTTATGGAAACATTTCACACATATGACATATTAATTATTCCTGCAAAAAGACCCTGGAGGAACAAGAGGAAAGATCTTCATAGGAGTTTTCAGACTCTTCACAAATAATTAAGAGGAGAGACCAGAAAAGAACAAATAAATGCAGACATTTTGAGGCAAATGGCCACCTCAGGGCTGTTTATATAAATAATGATAATGCAGGCCCTCAGCTGCAGTGGTGCTGCACATCCTAACTAGAGGGAAAGTGTCTCTGAGCAGAATATAAGAGAAAAATAGCTCCAAGGGGAAAAAAAACTATGTATGGTTTGAGTTTAAAAGCAGAGCTCATTTACATTAAGAGATCAATCAGCGGGAAAATCCATTCTGCAGTGCTAGCCCATCAGTGAGCAAGCTAATTGAATGCAGAGCAAGTGAGAGCATGGGTGGCCTCTTTCCTCTTTTATCTGCACAGCAAAGCTTGCAGCAGCTCTGAGATCCCTCTTTCTGCAAATGAAGCACCTTCAGACCAGGAAACCATCTGAGACTGAGGAATTTTATCGGTGAGCACAAAACATGGTTGAAACCAATTTTACTGTTTCTGAGAAGGGTTTAGCAGCACACTGAAAAAGCATCTGGGGTTCACAGTCACCCAGCTGTTCACTACCATGTGGGTTCAGTCCACTGGCCAGTCAGGGTGTGTCAGGTGGCCAAGCTGGAGCTGGAGCAGAGGTAGCTGCATCCAACACATGGTTCTGTTAACTCCCTAAATAAACATGCTTACATAACATGCAAAATCATCCCATCTTTCCCCTAGGTTCTTTTGGCAGGAACACTAGCAGGAAATATCCTGTTAGTGAAGATAAAAGGCTTGATTTACTCTGTTCCTGATAATGCATAATTGCTTAATCACAAGCGCATAATTGCTTAATCACAAGCACATAATTAAACTCTGTTGGGAAGGTTGCAGTGACAATGATTGTCAAGCAAAGATGAGTTCCCCTAGAGAGGCAATCTTTGCCTCATTTGGATTTTTTAAATAATAGGAACAAAGGGAAATGCATTAAAAAGTCTGAACATTTGGCATTCACTGCAGTGGTACAGGGCAATTGATGCTGGACACAACTGGAGCGATACCAACAGAGAGAAGATAAGCTTTTAAATTAATACTGTCACTAACTGAGCTGCTGGTGGAAGCAACCTCGCTGGTGAAGCACTTTTTGTGTACTGAGGGGGCCAGCAAGCTCCCCAAGCTCTAGGGAAGTCTGGTTCAAGGCACTGAGCACCCTTTCAGCTCATGCCAGCACAGAAGCCTACCTGACCCCACAACCCCATAGCTGTGCTGACTCTGCTGAAGACTGTTTGTGCAGATGGCACAGGACCACTAAACCCAGCAGGCCAAAGGCATTAGGCACCCACCACAAAGGAACAGTAGTTTGCTGAGATCGTCAGAACCTTGTGTGCATGTCCTCCGAGGTTTCCAAGGCACGGATGAATGAAGTCCTGTTTGCACACGGAAGAGCTCTGCATTGCTTTTCACTAATGATGATGAAGGAAGTCTGAGAAGTTAAAAAAAACAAACCAAAACAAAAAACCTTCAGTACACAACAACTGCTGTGTTCCTAAGAGATAGAAGACAGTCAGTTCCAGTTTAAGGAACCATTCTGTAAGTGCAAGTAAAGAGTATCACTTTGCAGCCCACAGAGCAAATGAAGAGAAACCTCTGCTTCAGAAAATGATGCTTACTTTGATCTGGTAAGAAATGTTTCCATAACAGGTTGTGGAGAATATAACTTCAAAGTTTTGAAGTTGATGCAGTTTTGGAAGCAGTTGCTGGAATTTGTATCCAAAAGTGATTTAACTTCCCCAGTAAGTGATGTGTACAGATGACACACACCACTAACCACAAATGCTTGCAGTGTATGAATTTCCACTTTTTTGATTTCCCATTCCAGCTTTAACATTTTTTTCCCGTGCAAAAAGAAACTAATCAAGCAATAAGGTGTGTGTAAAAATGCCAAAGTAAAAATTTAAATCACCTGTTATTTGAAAATTACTGAGCTTGGAATACTTTGTTTAGATACTCAATGACCTTGTAAATACTGTACACCATTCTGGGTAACCAACTAGAGGCAGACATATTTTAAGCCAAAGCTGTTCCAGATTTGTTCGGCTTTTTTGATAGTATTAAATTTATAGTGACCCAGATGGTGATAAAATAATCAGGATCCATGGGGCAAACCGGTCTTCTGTGAACTGATTTCTTGTCGTGTGCTAATTCATCCATTTTAAAGGCATTTTCATTGCTCCTGCCAAAGAAGAGATGTTGTGGCCAAAAAAGAGAAAATGCAGAGACATGCTGGAGAATACATTGCCCAATATTTTTTCTTTGCCCCAGCTTGCTCTGCTAAGAAAGTGAGAATTACTGGGACCATATAGCAGTAGAATGTCAACAGCCTGTGGTATATTAAAGGTTTCTGCAGCAAAGCAGAACTGCTCTTGCTCAGCCTAAAGTACAATTGAAGCATCTCACAAAAAGTTTTTAAGACAGATATTCCTTTTGAGGACTTGTCATCATAATTATGGCATTAAAGAATATATCAAAACAAGCCTTGTTGGTAACTGTAATCTT
This sequence comes from Ceyx cyanopectus, assembly GCA_013401355.1. Taxonomy (NCBI): domain Eukaryota; kingdom Metazoa; phylum Chordata; class Aves; order Coraciiformes; family Alcedinidae; genus Ceyx; species Ceyx cyanopectus. The sequence continues at coordinate 26,911 of VYZU01059906.1, forward strand.
TAAATTTGTTTAGATACAATACAGGAAGACGAGATAAAGAAATGTTGCATCTTGTTTAATACCCTAAAAATAACACCATCACCCTGCTAAATAATAAGGGATATAATGTCACGCTTGGAAGAAAAACAGATAATCATTTCTCTTTATACTATTTAGACTGAGTTTATCTGTACCTATACAGATGAACCTCATCTCAGCTGGTGGGGGATTCTCTCTGTTACCCTTATTTCATCTCTTCTGGGTTTTTTTTTGTTTTTTTTTTTTAGTTTAGTTAAGTTTAGTTTAATTTAGTTTAGTTTAGTTTAGTTTAGTTTAGTTTAGTTTTTACTATCATCCTGCCTTTCTTTGGCACAGGAGAAGGTGTATGTGTCCAATCGCTGTGAAACGTAATTGTGAGGAGTGTAAGAGCCAACCTGAAAGAAGACCTAGAGGAAGCTGCATATCACCTTCTGCATTTCTGAATTGCAAGAGCAGCATATCCACCTGCAGTGTTTCATTTCCACAACATCATGACTCCTTCCTTTCCAGGGGAAGGCAGTGCTAAGGGCAGATACAAGCTGGCAACTCTTAATTGGCATCAGGATTTAATCTTCTTATTTTGCTTCAGGACTCATCCCATCAGTGAGGTGAGGAAAGCAGCTAGTGTTAGATGTTTACCTGGCTTCAGCCTGTTATGGGGCAGGAAAGTGTACCTAAGTGTCACAGTGGGAATGAGGAGGAGGACACAGTTTTTCAAGAACAGCTGCCTGTATTTTACTCACTTCCTAGCTCCATCACACTTGCATTTCCGCGGGGTTATACCACCTATTGCAACACAGATAACAACTAGCAAGAAAAAACATGTCAAGAGTTTTGGGCCCAGTAAGCATACCACTGGCAAACAATGGGATGATGTTATTCAGAGACCTAAACTGTATGATGCTGGGCATGGACACTGAAACTACCTGCAACCTGACGGACATCTCTTTGACAAGACCTTCACTGAGTAACCACAAACCACCTTGAGGTAACAAAACCCTCCTGGGAAAAAATGCAACAGCACTGCAATCACTTACCACAGGTAGAGATTTGCTTCTATGGAGACAGAAACAGGACCTGAAGTATCAGGATCCACTGAAATATCTCATGGTGGACATCAACAATGCAAATGCAATTAATGCTTCTGCCTATTCTATGACTCTGCTTTCCTAATGAAGTGGAGTGGTTAGAAGAGCAACCTCTCTAATGGCACATAAACACTTTCCAAGTGGCTGTCCTATTAAGGTTATGCAAGACCCAAGGCAGTCCTCTGCAATGTGATGTCAGCTCTGGCTCCTGGCCTGACATACAGTTACACAACAGGACAAGGCAAAGAGAGAAAATGGAGATGCTCTGGAGCTGTCAATTTTTTGAAATGCATTTTAAGCACATAGTTTCTATTGCTGTCACTGGCAAAATGTCAGATGTGTAAACAGCAGTGGGGGGGGAGTTAAGGTTGATCTAAGACATGTTGGGTTTTTCCCTTTTCTTTATATTATCTTTTACTTTTCATGCCTCTGTCCTGATTTTCCCTCTCTCAGAGTCTTGGCAGGGGAGCAAAAGAAGCTCAGAAGTACATAGCTTATAACTGAGTAATGCTCTACTGAAGGCAGGGAATCTTTTTCTTTTTTTTTTTTTTTTTCAGTTTGCCATGGTTTTTCTTGCTCTGTGCATGAGATGTAAGCCTAGAAGCCCTCCTGATATTTAACATTCTTCCCACACTAGTTAATTTGTGCTGGTTGCAAGAAGCATGTGGTGGGGATTTGGGACCGGCATTGGTGAGATGTGCTCATTATCACAAGCAGGGAAAGGAAACATCACTGTCATGTTGGATGATCCAAGAAGAGGGAACAAAGGAATCAACACAAACCTTTCTCCTTACTGCCCACTTAAGACCAATGAAGTGCAGCAATGAGTGCTGAGCAGATGTGGAAGTGTGTCTAAAGTAGATGAGACAATCAGGTGCCACCCTCATAGGCTAGGTTTATGGCTCAAGCCTTTGTGGGTCATTGTATGTATTTTTATGATGAGAAAAATATGCAGTTAAAACAGGACAGGTCAGGATCCCTGGAAGTAAATGCATTAAAATAGAAAAAAAATTTCAGAAAACAGTCTCTTTCTTTTTGCTCCAAGTTACTTCCTCAACATCTGCCTTAACTGTCCTTGGTAACATATTTTTTTTCACAGGGTGTGTAACTTGTATTTCAACAATTTGATACAAATATTTTATTGTCAGAATAGGGACACAGTTATGCTTGTAATCCAACTACCTATTCTGAACTGCATGCGTTTGAACTTGCACATGTCTATGAAAAGAATTAAGCTTTTCCATTCCCCCTCTAGTCTTCACAATTCACATAAAGCCAGTAGTATTATCCATGCAAAACAGATATTCTTGGAGAAAAGTAGCTTTTTTCTCCTGCTTTGTAAAAAATAACTAGATTTCTCTGAAGCACTACTAATTCCTTGCATTAAAAAAAAAAAAAAAAAAAGAAGAAAAATCTCCACAGTAATGTTACATGTGTGTGCGTGTGGAGTGCCTTTGAAAGAAATCCTTCAAAGATCTGTTTTCACCAGGGGATGCAACTTCCAGAGACTTCCATCTGAACGTTTCTATCATTCTTGTCTGTCACATTTGCTTTTCTAGTAAGTTTCAGATGTAACTTCCCAACCACAAGAGATTGTTTTGAGTTGTCAGCAGTCTAATTCATCCAGATTTTCTTTGTTTACAAGAAGATTTCAGTGTCCACTGAAAGGAAGGGATTTTATTGTCAACTCTTAGTCAACAAAGGCAAAACGTGGGCAAGAGGGGAGATTTCCACAAGTCAAGGTCGATAGTAGTGAACAACTTTTTGTTCAGGTTACTGGCTATAGCTTAGGAACAACTTTGGCACGAAGCATCCAAATCATGCTTGAAAAGAACAAGACTCAAATAATCTGGTGTTAAACTGAGCTACCAAGTCCTCAGCTCCATTTGTATCCCATTTTTCCAAACTACATGAGCAGAAGCCTCTGTCCACCTTGGGGAGGACACAGGTCTCCTTGGCAAACTATTGAAGCTGTTGTCTGTCCTCACATATTTCACTTTCTAACCTAGCTCTCTTTCAGGCAGTCTAAGATCCTCTGCTTGAGGGAAAAGGGCTCTGCTGACATAAGTGAAGTTTCACCATTAAGCACACTTTGAAGATATGACCTAGTACTGTCAAAACTTAGTCCTTTCACTTCCCTCTTAATTTTTCTATGTTCCTACTCTCCATCTCTTGATAGATTCACAATGTTCCTTCCACTCACTTTAATGTCTAAGCAGTGTGAAAGTGCTGACGCTCACTCCTACATACTGTCATCAGCATTTATCTCTCTTGTTCTGTTCATATTCCTAAACTTTCAGATCTTCATCTGCATACATGCCAACTACAGCATTATGTTAGGGATTTAAAAAAACGTAAAGAAGTTTCTGAGATAATCTTCTAAACTTGTGTTTCTGAGCAAATAAACCTTCTCTTTGTGTGTGACCCTCACCTGGCTTTCCAGGTTTGAATTTTCATTTTAATACCACTCATAGTGCAAGAAATCAGCCCGTTCCTCTGTTACTAGGTGTATCCTCCTACCTCTGTAGTGACATCAGTCTCCATTGTCTATTTGTCCTGTTGCCCAACAGATATCTTCATGTTTTCTTTTAAATGTGTAGCTTTCCAGAGCTGTACTTTAAGGCTGCACTTCTGTGTGATCACATACTTCTCCAAAAAGCCCACTCTGACTGCAACTGTCTGATTGGTAGGTACAAGGCATTTCTAGCTTTTTTAATGATGTGACATTTGAATAAAATGAAACCACAAATCACTGCCAAATACCCAGGTGCACGGGTGCTAACTTTTGAAATAATTACTTCCCTATCACTCCTGTTTATTTTTTCCCCTGCTTCTTCTAATTCCTATTCCCACTCATTTATTATGTTTTATCTTGAAATAGTAGCATGTGCCATGTAGGTAATATCATTAACTGTGTGTTTGTGCAGACGCTCAAATCTCTGTATTATTTCCCACCTCTGCCTGGGTTGTCAGTTATATTACAAGTCCAGCATGGTCTGAGACTTAGATAAAGCCCACCACACCTCAGCGTGCATCTTGTTGTGAGATCTCTGGAATGTTTTTTGTTATGTGCTCCTAGATTCAACAATGCAGAGTACAGAGAAAGTCTTGTAGCCATGGTATAAATTTTATGCATCAGAGTGATCCACAGGCAGACAGTGCTGGCATCAGCAAGGCACCCTCCCTGGGGAAAAAAGCTGACTATCTTTTGACTAGTGGGGAAGATACAGACATTATAAGCAAGTCTTCCTTAGGTTTTCCCTGAGGATAGCAGACAATGGGGACTTGTGCCCTGATGAGGGGAGCTCTGAACCATAAAATCTGATTTGGTAGATGTTTTTGCAGATTAAGATTTACGGTCATGGAGGCCTGTTATGCAGAGTGTTTATTTGATTGCTGTTTGACTGTTTACTTTTATTAATTAAAAATGTTTTAACCTTCAGCATTTATATAGAACTGCTTACAGGTAGCATTTTGTACAATATTAAAAGACAATGAAATGATAAACTTGTGCAAAAATGTGGCTGGCCATAATCTACATGCTTTCCAGGTGGGCCATGATGAGA
>VYZU01059910.1:485-17600 GCA_013401355.1 Ceyx cyanopectus
GTGGAGTAGATGCCTGAAGGTGTTTAAAAAATGAGTAAATGTATCACTTAATGCTATGTTCTAGTAGTAAGAGAGATGTTAGGATGAAGGTTGGACTTGATGATCCCAGAGGTCCTTTCCAACAACAATGATTCTATGATTCTAAGTTTTTTAAGCATCATCCTGCAAGCAATAATCATCCTTGATGACTTATATATTACTCTGCCACAGTTATTCCAGAGATACTTGTGCCAGTCACTTGTCAATCCCATGTCCATTTCTCTGAGAGAACAGATTGCTGAACTGTCCATATGTCACTGTCAGAAAAGTTGACAGTGATTTCCATGATTTTAATTTGCTTTTCCTCACTTGGGCACTGTACAATGAGAAAAATACAAATACTTCTCAATATTCCCTCACTTTTCCCATAATCTTTTATTTCTTGGTGATACAACTCCAGCTCCTACAAGCTGCTGGATTTGTGTGCATTATGCATGTCATTAGTTTATTGGCAACTACCAAACAGTGGATGCTGCTGAACCCTTCCTATTTGGATAGAAACAGCAGAGATGATAGTTTTAAATCAGCAGTTTCTTAGTCTGGCAGTGTGAGTAATCTGAGATATAAAAATGCCAGCAGCATTTCTACACTGCTCCTTTGATGGGACTGGCTGCTTTCTTGGCTCTCTGAAACAAATCTTTCCTTCTGGCTGTCCAAATTTTGCTTGGAATGGCATCAAGTTAAATGGCTTTTATTAGGTTGAGAAGTGTTTATTCTCCTACCTCACAACTGTTCCCTAGCAATGAGACATTCTGCTATGTTCAGGTGGAAGCTAGAGTGAAAAGGTTTCTTGAGTGTACATGTGCATAGGAAGAAGTCTTCAACAGCAGCATTACATAGGTTGCCATCACAACCTCCTGTTTTTTAGATGTGTAGTTAGTGACAGATAATTATCACAAGTTCTTTTCCATCACTTCCATTTTTTTCCTCTTCTCTGCAAAAGCTACATTTTGAGAAAGCAAGCAATTGATATTATTTCAGTTTCAGGAATTCTACTTAACCTAGGAAGTAAAAGATTATTGATTTGCTCTTTATTGACAGGTGATTTGCCTGAAATAGTTAAAAAAAATAAAAAAGAGTCAGGTCTGCATTTCTGCACAGTGTGTTCAGGGTCATTTTTATTTCTGTATTTGGTAATTTCCAAACCAAAATGGCTTTGAAATTTGTGAAAATATTTTACAACTTCTTAGGTTTTCTTAGTTTAGCAATACTTAGGTTTCACAGTAAAGGATAAATTTGAAGAAAACAGTTCTGAGCAGATTTTACAATGAAAAACAACCCTGCCTATGTCTCTCATCAGTGTGATGTGACATGACATGACATTCTCCTGGGGGAATCCATCAGCTTTCAGAGCCCTTCGCCCACATATAGGTCAGTTCTCTTTTGAACAGATGCAAGAGGTGTGAGGACCCACATAACAGGGTCAGGGAGTGAATTCTGCTCCCATACCAGTACAAACTGTCACCCAGAGTAATATTTACATGTGTGGGAAACCAGAATTTGGGCTGGTGGTTTCACAGGTGAACAAAAGGGGCTGGATTTGGACTGGTGTCTTCACTCCTGAATTGTATGAGCCTAACTGAGTATTAGCATATTTAACTCACAACATATTGCATTTCACACTGAATTCCATACTGGGACAGAAAAGGAATTTGCTTCAGGTGCCATTGCATTTTCCCAATGACCTGAATAGATGGAAACAGGAGGGGGAGCTGTGGGAGCAGGAAAAAGAAAGGGAATTATTGTTTTGCTTTATTAAAAGAGGAAGAAGAATAACTCCAATTTGTTTTAATGCTTCTTGTTCTCACCTAAGAGATTACTTTGTTTAATCTAGCAGAAAGAGGGTTAAGAAGGCCTAGGTTTGCCAAGTATAAATATGCAGGGCACTGAAAGCTGGAGAGGAAAAAAGAGTGGTTGAGGTGAGAGACACTATTGAGATATGAAAAACTGAATGTAAATAACAGACAGGAATAAACACAGGCTGAAAATCTGAAGGTTTTAAACTCATTATGATGACAACATCCTGCCTCCTTGTAGGAGGAATTAAAATTGTAAGCACTGTTAAGATGGAAATTGTCAGGTTACTAAAAGATTTTGTGACTGAAGTGGCAGGGAAGTGGATTCAGAGCTCCAAAAACTTTCTTCTGTGGGCTTGAGAAAGCAAAAGTAATTCTAGCCTGGTGATGTAAATCATCTTCTGGAGATCTCCAGTTTCTCTAAGCACAAGCAGGTTTGGAAGAGGAACTTAGAAATACCCAAAGGTATTACTGCAGTATTAATAGAGGACTGGCTTCTGGTTGAAATTTGTGTTTTGCATTTGGCAGAGAGGCTGGGGACCTGTGCCTTGCACATGTGCTGTAATTGCTCTGTCTGCTGGCTCCTGGGAAGGAAAAAGATCAGCATTACTGTAGGAAAGGCCTGAAATAGCCTTATTCAGTTGTCTGTCTGCAAATGAGGATGGAGAGCTGTGAATGCTCAGAGGAGATAGGCACTTCTTTCAGCCTCAGGTTGCTACCTAAGTGTGCTAGAAGAGCAGGGCCTAAGCACTTGCCCAAGTGCCCCTAATTTTTCCTACAGCCCAGTTTAAATGTCTCCCTTGGGCTATTACATGCAGAGGTGAAAAACATGTTTAAAGCTTTAACTGTGATTTTCCAAAGGTCTCCATGGAAACAGCTTCAGCTACCTAAGCTAACACACCTTTTTTGGTTGTGATCATCATCACCTATATCCCCTAGAGAAGGGGAATTAGTAGCCCTTTTAGGTGCTACCCAGAATATGGATATGGAGATAGATTTCAGATTAGTTTCCTACTAATAATAAAAACATTACAAAGTATTCTTATCCTAGCTGCAATATATCTTTTATTAGCAATCATGTAGCTTATTTATGAGAGATTTTCAGGTAAAACCAACTTGCTGCCATAAATAAATGGGGTCATATTAAACATTATCTGGGGGTGAAATGAATAATCTTAATGCTTAAATAGTAGCTGTAAAGTAGCTGCACATGTTAACCTGGACTTCATCTAAATCACAGCCAAAAAGTATAATAACTGAAAACCAAAACAAAACCCACACCCACCTCTTTCTGAACTAAGCCTGTAGGTCTACATTATTCATTTGACAAGGGAAATGAAAACTAGCTACCACTTTCAAACAGGCTAAAACCTGTCTGTTCTTCAGTGCTCTTCAGTTACTCTGACAAAGCCAAATGAATGCTGTTCTACCTTTGTCCGTCTTGTTTTGGACTGTGATTGAATCTCCAGGTATGAAGGGCTGCATACAACCTGCAAAGAATCACAGAATCACAGAATGTCAGGGGTTGGAAGGGAGCTAGAAAATCATCTAGTCCAACCCCCCTGCCAGAGCAGGGGCACCTAGACCAAGTCACCCAGGAACAGATCCAGGTGGGTCTGGAATGTCTCCAGAGCAGGAGACTCCACAACCTCCACAGTGGGATACTTTATCTTACTAAACCCAGTGAGGAAGGAAAGAGTGAGGTGGCTTCCTGACATCAATTGAGCCAGTTCTGCAAGAGGCTGGAGAATACTGTTGGAGAGCCCCTTGTGCTGTCACACGTGTGTGGTTCAAATAGAATCTTCTGCAATAGACTTGTGAATGTTTCCTCTTCCAGAAAATGAAGTATTTGGGTTATATGCAGGACAGCTGTTGAGACATGAATCAGACTGTTATTTAAACAACTTCATCTAATGATAGAACAAAATCACTAAGGATTAGAGTATGATGAACTACTGAAATGCATACTACTGTTTCTGAGGAGAAACATAAATATCTAAAGAAGAAATAGCTAACAAAATTTCTCACAGAAAAGGGGATTTATCTTGGAATAAAACTACCAGCAACTTTTGTTACACTTTTTGCCAATTTAATGCCTAGGACTTAGTTTATTTTTATTTCAGCCATACTTAATTTTTAAGATCTGTCTCTAAGAGATAATTAGATAATGAAGTCAGAGAATTTGCATTTATTATCTTTTTTTTTTTAAGTTAGCAATGAAAGGAACCATCTCTAGACCAGCTTAAGAGATTATACCCTTCTGCAGAAAAAAGGTATAACTAAAGTTTTCAGGAGTTCAATGACTGTTTTTAGAATTACAACAAAAAATGTCTACCTGCAAAAACACCATTTGTCCTTGATACAGATTTCCTTGATAATGAATCGGATTCTTTGGAAGTGATTTCAGGCTGTAGTTCATTAGGAATTGTTTATGAAGTTTCTTATCACATGATTTTCCTTGTGACTGAAGTTTCCACGAGATAAACTTATAATTGAGCCCATCCAGCAAGAGTAAAAGATTGCTTAAGACTCTAATGGGCCACAAATTGGATTGCTGAACAATCCTCTAATCTGTTGTCTCTGTTCTCCTTTCTCTATAACTAAGACTAAGAAAAAAACCCCTATGAGCTGCTGTCAGTTGTAATTATGCCCAGCTCAGATAAAATGTCCTGACCTGTGAGAGGTAGGTCAAATGTCAGAGAAGGCTTATGGGAAACAGGAGAAGGTTGAAGGCTTCTAAATAAGCTTTGCAAAGTATTTATCTCTTCCGTAGAAAATAGCTGTGAATTTCTAAACCAGAAAAATACAGAAAATGTGAAAGCTTGTCTAAAATGACCCTGTTCTATACTAATCTCTTGTCAGGCATATTGATGAGTTAAGTGGCTTAATAGTTATTTCACCATCAGTGATGACTTGTATTGATATCTCCTCAGCAGACAGCTTTTTATAATCTATGTCTGGATTAGACCCATTTAAGCCATGGTTTTTAATGAGTTCTGTGTATATACATTCATGATAATACTTGAATCAACATATATTAATTTTTTTTATTAATCCATTCAGTTCTACTCAGGAATCCATGGTACTTTCAATAAATTAACAACACCTTGAAGTTTACAAGAAAATTAATATTAATTTACAAAAATTTAGTACTTTTCAGGGCTACATTGATGCTATGTTTATAAATTGTGGTGTTCCTACCCTTTCTTCACTCTTCTCTCTTTTCTGAACCTATGGTGTATTTCCAGTTCAACAGAAGTAGCCATTGACTCCAGCCTTGAAAGATGCTGGGTTGTTACACGATCAATTTATGTCTCATTCCACTGAAGTTTTCAACCCAAAATACATGATATTCTGAGGTCTTGTGGAAAAAAGAATATATATTGCAAATATATACATATTTATAATATAAATATNGGGAAATACACTTTGAGTGACCTTACTGTTATTCCTATAGTGCATAATAAAAGGAATCTTTTCTGTGCTTTTAAAATAGCATGTAAAAAAATGCTTCCATTTTATGTGAACATAATCTGTGTAGACATTAATTTGTTTAAATGGTAATACTTCCTACAGTATTTTCCACCCAGCTCTAATCATCCAGGACACCTCAGTGGCAGTTATTTCATTATTAGCCTTCTGTCTTTATTATCTCTAATGCTGTAGGTGATGTTTTAGTTAAAACAGCCTATTAATGCTTAAAACGCAAGAGTCAGGTTGATGTAGAAATATTAGACATATTTTTAATTCTTCATGATCTTTGGAGCCACATAATTTCTGTGCTATTGTTAGATCTCTGTTCAGAAGAGGAAAAATATGCTGAGTTTCAGTTGAGTTAGAGGGTTGTTTGTATTGTAATTTTGCTTTATTGCTAGGATTATTCCATTTCTCGGGGATGAACAGGTGAGCTTTGGTTCCATCTCAGTTATCTGGATTATTTCCAGATAAGAGAAGTTTCTATATGGACTGCCAGTCAGGTCAGTGGGACAGCCTTCCCAAGTAAAATAACAGGATTTGAACAATGCTGTCTATAGAAAATCCCGAATTTTCAATAAAGAAAAATTATTCTGATAGCTGTTCACCCTTTAACTGCCTGGAATAGTAACATTACCCCAAAAGACACATTCTCTCTTTTGCTGAGAAGTTAATCCCAGTGTTTTCTTGCTATATATATTCCAGTCACAGAAAGAAACTTGTGATCAATAAACAGATTTCATTTTCAACATCAATCTTTTATTAATAAATATATATATTTTCAGCCTTCTAGTAATTATGCTCACTATTTTTTTTTTTCTTCAGTAGATAGCAGAGATTGATTGAAGTAACTTCACCAGACCTTGACACACCATAAAACTAGATGGAGTATAATACTGTATATCACAAGAAAGTGTAATGGTTGATGCATTTTTTAGACATATCTCTAAGTATTACATGTGTGGCAAGAAGGGCAGGGTCTGTCTCCTGTAATATTCCAGTCTCTGCCCACCTCTAATAACTCATTTAATAGGATATGGTTTACCATATTGAAGTGGATAATAACATAATTTTTGCATACAGTCAACTGACACACATTTATGCAGGAGCTATAAACTACAATGTGATAAACTGCTGACCTTGGATGCCTTTCAGTCCTCCAAACTGGACGACTAAGACTTCACACTTGAAGTGACCAGACAGTGAAAGAAATTTATACAGCTTTTAAACTGCTGCACTGTATATAAGGAAAAGACTTGGATGATGGAAATTTGATGACATAAATTCCCAAACCCACAATTCCTTTGAGAAACCCAAAGAAAATGGCATTGCTGAGTTCCTACTCATCCTAAATGCAACCCACAGCCATTTAGTACTGTGCTCACGGGGTCATTACTGGTATGACAGTCTCATATCTTTGTTTTTAGAATCTGTCATCCCCTGGATGAAGGGCTTGACTCCAAGGGTGAGTACTGATAAGGATGTGGAAATACTATGCAAAATAAAGGGATCTGTTTTAAGCTTGAAGCAGCTGCATAGTCTCACTTAAACCTGCCTGCTAGGAAGGGGATTTGGTGAGGCACCTCACCACAAAGGCTTCCTTACTCCCATGTTTTCATGTAGGTTGATATTAATGATGGAGGCAAGTTATGAGAGTTATGGAGAGTGACTGTTACTAAGAATGTAAAAGAAGCCAGTTACTTTATTAAATTATTTTTTTTTCCGACCTAATTTACTTTTGTTCAGCCATAGCTCTTGTTCCAATATAAAATATGGGTCATAATGTTAAAACAAGGACACTGAGATGATGTGATCTGGGCAAAGATTCACAGTAAACTGATGCACTATATTTGTAGTGTTTAATACATTTCACTTCCTAATGTGTCTTCAGCTGATTTGTGTTTAAGAGCTTCACACACTGTTTTCAGATTTTGCTTCCAGGGCTACTTTCCAGCATTTCAAAAAGGCAGTCTTTGTGAAACAACATGCTGCAAAAAATCTGTTTTCATTACTTATTCCTTATCACTTTCTCTTAAAGCTATTATTTTCTAATCAGGAATTAGATAAATATGTCAGTCTCTGCTGTATGCTTTGACAAATACCTTAAGAAATGAGTTTAAACCTGTCTTTCAGTTTGTTTTCAGTGATAGACTGCTCTTCAGAACAAAAACCCAGCTATTAGTATCTCTATTTTTTTTATGATATCAATGACAAGTATAAAGGATTAATTTCTAATAATGCATGTAAGCAGACATAAATGAACTTTCCTGTTATAAAGTTCTTCATTTATTTGTGGAAACAGAACATCCCAGTAACTAATCTCTCTGGATTGTAGAACTTCCCCTTGCAATTTTATTTAATAGCCTTTTAAATATGATTGATTTGCTTTGGAAAGCATTTACATTAGTGAATCTCAAGACATTATGGTACTGCGAGGTTTTAGAAATGACAAATATCAGATGAAATTCTGCTTTTTTCATTATTTTTTTCACACTGAGGGTGCCAGAGCCTGGCAGGGGCTGCCTAGGGAGGTTGTGGAGTCTCCTGTTCTGGAGACACTTAAGACCCGCCTGGATCTGTTCCTGGGTGACTTGGTCTGAGTGCCCCTGCTCTGGCAGGGGGGTTGGACCAGATGATCTTCTAGCTCCTTTCCAACCCCTGACATTCTATGGAGATAAGGCTCAGACAATGCAGCTGCTCAGCTCTCCTGTTCTATACCATAAATCTATTATATATCATATATCTATTTTCTTAGTAAATTTAGAGCTACTTTACTTGGACCTGACCAGGATGAGCAAGATCATTGTGATTCTGAATGTTTTATGAAAGCAGGCAGTATGACAAAGAAGCAAGTCTTTCCAGCACCATGGGAAAAAAATTAATTCACATGTTATTAGGAAGAGTCCTCATTACTGTCTCAGCTATGAATGTGGCCTGCAAATTCTTATGTTTTAATCAGTTAATCACAAAGAAGTATTGCACCAGAAACCAGGATTCACTAGTTTTTGGTATCCACTGGATAATCTCCTTATTTATGTGCACAATAATGCAACAGAATGCTGACCTGGGCATCTGAATACATAGGTATTATGGATACAAATACCCACAAGTCCAGCAAAAATAGATATTTCATTATGTTAAAAGAAATCAATGTTTATGCTAAGGAGTGTGTTAGGTAATCTTGACAACTGACTCTTACTTTCCACGATAAAGATATATATGGTAGCTTTCATCCCACCTTTCTTCTACTGTCAAACAGCCACGATGGGTTGATACAGACAGACCTTCACTGGCTTTAATGAGGCCTTATGAACATGACAACCTTCCTTCTAAGACCTACTCATGAATAAGGAGCTCATTTTTTCTATGACCTTAAGCAGAAGGAGTGTGTGTATCTAAATATATGCATCAAAGAGTACAATGGACACCCATCTGTTTGTACCCTTTAAGTATTATTTAACCGTAAATTAAACAGTGACTGTGGTCATCATAACAACAGGCACAGATTAGCTGAAGACATCAATAGCAGCCAGCATTTGCTGGAATTAATGTAATTGTTAAGGAAAAACAAATATGTAGCTGCCTGGAGTGAAAAGGAGGAGTGGCTTTCCTGAAAAGTGATGTACAACTTTAGGATCTCATCCAGTTAATACTTTCTGGGAAGTACAGCATGACTATAATTGGCCTGTAAGTAGTAATATTTTTTTTTCACTTAAACTGAATCTCGGGTCTCTTTGATATAAATTTTTACAAGATATGCCAGAATGTACATGTAATTACTTTTATTAAAAATATATCTTCTAATCTTCCTACTTTGAAAAGAATAGAAATCTTGATTTTATAGAACAATAGCATTCTTAAATCTGTTAATAGTTTCTTGATAATACTAATTACACCCAATCACAGATTATTCTTAATTACTTTTTTAATAACATGCAAAATAATCTATTCTAAGAGACAATTCATTAATATATGTTCTAAATGTGTCGATAACAAATTTCAGGATACATTTACTGAATATTCTGTCACATCCATGCTTCATTTAACTTGTAAGTCAGTTGACCTAAAAAGACCAACCTGCAAACCAAATTCTTTACAGAATCATGGTATAGTTCATTCACTCAATATAAGAACAGATAATTTGCAACCCTGGAGGTCATACAGAGGAAAATTCCCCACTGCATTATTGTCTTTTGCCACATTCTGGGAAAAAAAACAGATATATTAATGGGTTGGAACTTTGGTTAGAAAGAAAAGATTCTCATCAGTGCTTTCAGAGACCCACTTCCTTGTGATAAGTCAACTCAGTCCCTTTACTGTGCTCTAGAAATACTAAGGCAAAGGGGGTTTATTTTGTTTTAAGAACTAAATTTAAAAACTCTGAGAACTAAAATTTCATCATTCTTATGTTGAGTTTAGGTTCTATATGTTTTGGTTGTTGATTTGAACAGAGTAGGTTAGATGTTTTTCCCAGTCCATAATATTCTGTTATCTCCTGAAATCCAGCAATATTTTTCCAGTTACATACGTGCACTCAAACCCATGTTGGCAAGTATAAAATCTCTTTATAGGTTTTGTAAAATTCAGATACTTAAATCATTTTCATCAATCTACTTCCATATTTTAAAACAAGATGGCTGACATATGAAATACAAATCACACCTAAAAGGATTTAGCTCTAAATGATTAGAGCTATGGCTTTGTCCACTTCAAGATGTAATATCCTTTTAACGGAGGGGAACCCAATTTAATCAAAGGCAACGGATGAAGTGTAACTGCATTGATTTTCATTCACTGGCTTACTTTTAAGCAATATGAATTATTGTTTGTGATTAAAATAATTAGCAGAGGGAGCACTGAATACAGAGCAGAATGATTCCAGTGCAGAAATGCTGTTTGTCTCTCTTTGCAAGGGTAATATTTTATTATTTTTTTTTCCCCAGCAAAGAAATTATAAGAAAATATTAATTAGCAGTTGCTTGGACAATTCAAGTCTGGGCTCCCCAGTAGTGTTAGTGTGACAAGCATGAAGTTTTGTTCACACATGCACAACTATTGGATGTTTATTTCAAATACTGAAATAACAATTGCTGTGATATGCTCTCTGATACTCTGTTTCATGAAGTCTTGTCAATAATCCCTTGTTTTAAAGAAAAGTTCAAGCAACTTTTAAAAACATGATGTCAAAAAACAAAGCTTGCTTTTAGAGATAATCCCCAGTGGAATGACTTTCAGCTGAATAATGCTCTGTCTTTTTATTGACAGTCTTCTTAGCTTCTTTATGTCTTTCTGTTTGCTCACATCAACCTTGTTATTTTTTGCTTTACAAGAAAGCAAGCAGCCTGCAAATCTTTCCTGAGACAAGTCAATACATTTTTATACTTTTCAGGTGTTTTATTTTCAGGGAAGTTCACATGGAGAGGTTGGGCATGGATCCAGGTGTCCTAAGGGTAATTCCTAGAGCTGCAGCAAGCTGTGCACTTGCTAACAACTGCTTTGAACAAACACTTTCAAATGGCAAGCTCACTGATGCTTGTCTCTTCAGCCAGGTTCAGGAAAGATATTTTTTATGATCTGTTGTTGCCCTGTGCTATTGCTTCATGCCCTGATCCAAGAATGGCAGAAAGTGTGAGGAAGATGAGCATGGGGAAAGATACTGGTATTTTCAAAGTCTGAGTGGAGGTGACATTTAGCAAGGATGGACGTTTGAGTGATAAAGTGATTTGCTACAATGCAGATGTGAAAAAATCAGTAGCACTTCATTTTCAAATTCTAAATAAGTTTGCTTCCTACATGAAAAAAAATCAGTATCAGTATAAATGATCTTAGAATCCTGCTACATAGGTGAGGTGAACAACACCTAATTCTGAAAATGCTTGTGCATAAATCTCCTCTGCAAGACTGTGGCATGAGGCAGAGATTTCAGCCAGCAGGAGGAACTGCAGAAACAGCAAAAGCAGAAATTGTTGTGCTGAAAGAACTAGGATTAAAAGTACCCTCAGATCTGGAATATCTGTTCTAGGTCATTTTCTACATCCAGAGCTCTTCACAAAGCCATCCTCACACGTGTACAATTTTCCCTCTTTCAGCATGACCTTACAGAAAATGCCATTGGGAACATCCCAGGAGCAGACACGTGTGGACTGTATACAGTTTTCTAGCCTTCATGTTTTCATGGATGATTAAAGCTAGATCATATCTCTTTAGATTGTGGGTGATAACATCATGAGGTGAGGTGACAAAAATGGTTCAAAACCATTCTGGAGAAAGACAAGATTAATTTGGCACTATGCTGTTGGGAGGTTTTAAAATAAAATCCTGACTTAATTTATTAAGTAAAATTAATTCATTATTAAGTGTGGTTTTGAAGCCATACTGTTGACTTAGAATGAAAAAGAACACCACAGAAGTTGTCACCTGTTCTGTCCTTCAGGATAGATGAAATCTGCTGATGACCCAACATTCTTTTGTCCAAATCCCCTTCATTTGCTCTGTAGAAAGCAGCAGAGAAAGTTTATGTCCAAAACTTCACCTCTGAGTTGCTGTCTCTGCTCCTTGCACCCCTGCTTTACCCAGCAGGTATTTCCACCACTTGATATTGCCACTGATACAGTGCAGTATTAATAGAGGGGTTATTTTTGTCTATGATTGAAGTGATTAACATCTAGTTAGAACATCTGAACATATTTTTAAAGTATCTAACTTAAACTTCAGTGTATTTTTTGAATAATCAAAAGAGCAATCACATAGGGAAGAAAATCAACAGATGGAACACAAACCACAATATCAAAATGATCACTAAAGCTGTTACTGCTTTCAGTACATCCCTTCACAGAATCACAGATATCCCTTCTAGCATTCAAGCTGTTGATTCAGGTATTAAGCACATCAGATATTTACATCCTTTTAAGATAAGTGCAATTAATAGCTTGAAAATCTTTTATTACTCTGCCATTTCACATATATGTACATAACTCCTAAATACCATATCTTGCATCCATATCAGTATTTCTTGCAGTAGTATGGAAAATTCACTTATATTTGATTTATTTATATTCCAATGTAGCAATTTCTTGTTGAGTCTGTCTTCTGAATGTTAAGTTACTTGTATGTTTTTGCTTTAGAGAACAGCTTTTTCAGTGTAATTTAGGTGTTACTCTGAGATTGGCTCAGTTCTGAGCAGCCTGGGCTAGTTGAGGGTGTCCCTGCTCCCTGCAGGGGGCTGCACTAGATGCCCTTTGGAGGTCCCTTCCANGCAAAGAAATTATAAGAAAATATTAATTAGCAGTTGCTTGGACAATTCAAGTCTGGGCTCCCCAGTAGTGTTAGTGTGACAAGCATGAAGTTTTGTTCACACATGCACAACTATTGGATGTTTATTTCAAATACTGAAATAACAATTGCTGTGATATGCTCTCTGATACTCTGTTTCATGAAGTCTTGTCAATAATCCCTTGTTTTAAAGAAAAGTTCAAGCAACTTTTAAAAACATGATGTCAAAAAACAAAGCTTGCTTTTAGAGATAATCCCCAGTGGAATGACTTTCAGCTGAATAATGCTCTGTCTTTTTATTGACAGTCTTCTTAGCTTCTTTATGTCTTTCTGTTTGCTCACATCAACCTTGTTATTTTTTGCTTTACAAGAAAGCAAGCAGCCTGCAAATCTTTCCTGAGACAAGTCAATACATTTTTATACTTTTCAGGTGTTTTATTTTCAGGGAAGTTCACATGGAGAGGTTGGGCATGGATCCAGGTGTCCTAAGGGTAATTCCTAGAGCTGCAGCAAGCTGTGCACTTGCTAACAACTGCTTTGAACAAACACTTTCAAATGGCAAGCTCACTGATGCTTGTCTCTTCAGCCAGGTTCAGGAAAGATATTTTTTATGATCTGTTGTTGCCCTGTGCTATTGCTTCATGCCCTGATCCAAGAATGGCAGAAAGTGTGAGGAAGATGAGCATGGGGAAAGATACTGGTATTTTCAAAGTCTGAGTGGAGGTGACATTTAGCAAGGATGGACGTTTGAGTGATAAAGTGATTTGCTACAATGCAGATGTGAAAAAATCAGTAGCACTTCATTTTCAAATTCTAAATAAGTTTGCTTCCTACATGAAAAAAAATCAGTATCAGTATAAATGATCTTAGAATCCTGCTACATAGGTGAGGTGAACAACACCTAATTCTGAAAATGCTTGTGCATAAATCTCCTCTGCAAGACTGTGGCATGAGGCAGAGATTTCAGCCAGCAGGAGGAACTGCAGAAACAGCAAAAGCAGAAATTGTTGTGCTGAAAGAACTAGGATTAAAAGTACCCTCAGATCTGGAATATCTGTTCTAGGTCATTTTCTACATCCAGAGCTCTTCACAAAGCCATCCTCACACGTGTACAATTTTCCCTCTTTCAGCATGACCTTACAGAAAATGCCATTGGGAACATCCCAGGAGCAGACACGTGTGGACTGTATACAGTTTTCTAGCCTTCATGTTTTCATGGATGATTAAAGCTAGATCATATCTCTTTAGATTGTGGGTGATAACATCATGAGGTGAGGTGACAAAAATGGTTCAAAACCATTCTGGAGAAAGACAAGATTAATTTGGCACTATGCTGTTGGGAGGTTTTAAAATAAAATCCTGACTTAATTTATTAAGTAAAATTAATTCATTATTAAGTGTGGTTTTGAAGCCATACTGTTGACTTAGAATGAAAAAGAACACCACAGAAGTTGTCACCTGTTCTGTCCTTCAGGATAGATGAAATCTGCTGATGACCCAACATTCTTTTGTCCAAATCCCCTTCATTTGCTCTGTAGAAAGCAGCAGAGAAAGTTTATGTCCAAAACTTCACCTCTGAGTTGCTGTCTCTGCTCCTTGCACCCCTGCTTTACCCAGCAGGTATTTCCACCACTTGATATTGCCACTGATACAGTGCAGTATTAATAGAGGGGTTATTTTTGTCTATGATTGAAGTGATTAACATCTAGTTAGAACATCTGAACATATTTTTAAAGTATCTAACTTAAACTTCAGTGTATTTTTTGAATAATCAAAAGAGCAATCACATAGGGAAGAAAATCAACAGATGGAACACAAACCACAATATCAAAATGATCACTAAAGCTGTTACTGCTTTCAGTACATCCCTTCACAGAATCACAGATATCCCTTCTAGCATTCAAGCTGTTGATTCAGGTATTAAGCACATCAGATATTTACATCCTTTTAAGATAAGTGCAATTAATAGCTTGAAAATCTTTTATTACTCTGCCATTTCACATATATGTACATAACTCCTAAATACCATATCTTGCATCCATATCAGTATTTCTTGCAGTAGTATGGAAAATTCACTTATATTTGATTTATTTATATTCCAATGTAGCAATTTCTTGTTGAGTCTGTCTTCTGAATGTTAAGTTACTTGTATGTTTTTGCTTTAGAGAACAGCTTTTTCAGTGTAATTTAGGTGTTACTCTGAGATTGGCTCAGTTCTGAGCAGCCTGGGCTAGTTGAGGGTGTCCCTGCTCCCTGCAGGGGGCTGCACTAGATGCCCTTTGGAGGTCCCTTCCAGCCCTAAACATTCTCTGTTTCTAAATAAATATTTGTGCTGGTAAATGTCCTGTCCTGTAGTCTGCATAACCTAAGCAAATTAATTCAAATATTTATTGATATTGATTTATGCTGATTTAATATACACACACTTGCCAGCCTCCCACTGCTTAGACACTTATTTATAACATGTGCAAATACTGCAGTATGACCTTCCTCCAACTTTTACTATGTCACTTTTGTATGTCTTTCAGGGAATATAAGGCTCTAGATCTTCATTTCTAGAAACTCAGAAAAAAACTGTTTTTTTTCCTTATGAAGTGGAGGAAAGCTCATCCTGTTGGGATGGCATTCTCAGGAAATGCCTTTTTATCTGCCTGGGCTCTGAAACATGTCTGGAGCTCTTCCATCAGTTGTGTAAGAAAGTATCAGTGATTGTAATAGATCATCTTTCTCATTAAAGGGCAAGATGAGAATTCTTCAGATAAGGAGTGGCCAAATTATAGGGTTCCTTCAAGACAAAACCTATCATTATAAACTGTTCTTGGGTATTCACAGAGAGTCACTTCAGTGAACAGGTCACGGGAGTCACTCTGCAATGTTGTAATTTTTAATATATTTTTAACAAGCATGTAAACAGAAAATGCTGTCCTATAGAACATTTTATGTGCATTCAACCCCTGCTCTTCTAAGTGCATCAGGATTACATCTAAATAATTAGTATAATAATACTGTTTTTCAATTAATACTTTAAATTTGCGGATAAACCACAAAAATATGTTTCAATATAATTACTATTTGTACATGTACACTTGAATTAGCAAATTATATTTGTCACAGGCTTTGCTAGGCTTTAATACACTTCAATAGCACTAAGTCTGCACAAAAGAAAGAAAACCCAAGCAAGCATTCTTTTCAGTCTTAGGCCATCTTCTTTACAAGTTCCTTGTTTGAAAATCAGGACAGTTGCACGTTTCATACAATTGTTTTCAGGAAAAATATAGAGGGAGGAAACAGAAAGACAGCTTTAGTGTGACTCCATCCAGTAACTGTTTGAGCAATCAATGGCAAAAGTCAAAGGTGGCTTTATTTGCCTTTACAGTCAATGGAGGAATGAAACTACTATAAAAGTATCTGGAATTGAGTAGTCAGATATTTATTAACACTGAAGGAAAGATTGAGCTGATTACAGGGCTTCCAATAGGATTTTAGGTTCCTCTTTCAAATAAAAGACAATCAATATAATCCATCAGAGCAGCTCTCAGTTTATTAGATTCTTCTGCTTTGGATGTCTTTGCAGAGTTCAATTCATCTTATTGGTTTGTGTTGAGATGCTAAGAACAGTATCTTCTAGAGTTATATATAAAGAGTGACTGATGTTCTTCTACCTCAAAAGAGTAATCCCTAGCAAAATAAATAGGTGGCATTAAGTTATTTTTATCTCAGAGTTCCCCAGTTCAGCCCTGGGATACTAAAAATGCTGTCACTCCTGGCCAATCTCTATTTATAATACTGGAATTAATGTGTACTTGGTGCACCGAGAGGTAAGGCTAAAGCAGAAAAATTAAACACTCTTTATGCTGGAGGTTTTTTAGTATCTTTTTCCAACAGTTTCATGGGGATTTTTAGGATGACATTAGCTCTCAAGACTAAAGCTGTCATGTTCTCAGTGTTTGGAGAGCTAGTTCTTGCTGGGTAGCACTAGGCATAGAAAATTTCAGTTATTATCTTGCTGCCATCTCACTGAACATGTTTTACACATGTTGTTTCACCTCTTCACAAACTTCATTGCTTATTGACAAATTTCTGTCACACCAAACCTTTCCCAAGCAGAATATCTCTTAGTTTGACTTTCATGCATTTCCCAAGACATGTTAGTTTTCAGCACATGAACTTCTGAACTCTGATCATAAAGGGCTACATATGCCTTGCCAGCTTGTCTCCTGAAAGCATGAGAGGACTCTTGATTTATATAGATACTCACTTGATTTAACTAAATGAGATAGTGTTATTTATTTCTGATCTATAACCACACAAAATTTTTGAAGTAATATATCTTGCTTTTCAAGGCATCCTGGAGACAGGGGTAGCTTAAACGGTTCATTCAGATTTGGAAACTGTAATTTATCAAGTGCAATGTACATAGAGAAATTAGCTTGATGCAGCTAATGGACCAAATTGAATGCTCTCCTCTCCCATTCAGGCTGCTTTTAACTCAGGGCATATACAGCAGTAACTCACAGTTACAGATTTAAAGTAT
>VYZU01059914.1:0-12235 GCA_013401355.1 Ceyx cyanopectus
TGTATATAAACGGTGAAGAAAAAAAAATTATGTTGGACACAATGTTCCATAAACCTGTAATAGGAAATAGACTCATAAAAATTCCTAAGACATGGCAACAAGGTTGTTTTAAGCTGTGATATGTGGGATTCACTGCGGGCAACACACAGACACACTTCTCCTTTTGTATTAGTTTCACATAAAAACATCTCTTTCATCCTCTTTTCTCCTCCCTCCCCTCCTGTACCTTCACTTAATCTTATTTGCTTTTTTTAGAATCTTCCTGATTATCAATTAAGTCCTATGCCTTCCACTCTTAATTCCATCACCATTGCTAGAAAGCCAGGTTGCCAAACTGTGTCAGAAGCCTGGCTTACATCCAGACAGTTTAGGATCTCACCTGAACAAAAAGAATGTGATTTGATAGGCCAGCTGGATTTTTCTTTCAAATCATATCCACAGAACAAGCAAAATAAGCTGTTCACAAAATTATGTGAATGTCTCTATTTGCCAAGTGATCAAAACAAAAGAACAACAACAAAAAATTCAAGTATAGTACTTGAAAGCTGTTCAACTACTCACAAATTATGCTACAGATTACTATATATGAATATACAAATATTCATAATATATTCACTTGATATACATAAAAGTATTTTAATAATATTTGAAAGAAGCTGCTTTGGAAATAGGTATTTTTTAATTGAAATATATGCTGCTACCTAGTATCAGGGATTCATTTCTGCCCAAAGAAACTGGTATAAACACTATATCACAGAGATGTCCTGGAGTGCTGAAACAAAGAGCATTCATTTTTTCCATCTCTGTGCATCACGATGTATGTTCCGGTTAGTGTTCTCATCATACCCAATAATTTGACTTCTGTCATTTCCCCAAGCAAAAAGATAATAAAATCTGAGAATGGTATAAATCACCAGATTTTTCTGCTCTAATCTCCTAAAGTATCTTGTTCTGAGAAACATGGATTGATTATGTTCTTGACCCAGCCTACAAAGGCCTCCACATTCCCTATCTGAAGGGATTACAGGCATCAAAAACCAACACTAGAGCTTCCTTTCACAGGGAATCTCTTCCAGNAAAAAGGGAAACAGAGAAATGAAACTGAAGGCATTCCTTTAAAGAGACACAGATAAGTAATACAACATGCTTGGTGTGACTTTGAAAAAGGAGTTTCAAAATGTTGAAATGACAAAATAATTTTTCATCCCACAAAGATCCTAAGAGCAAAAAAATTCTACCATACTTCACATAAAGTGCATACTAAGCTATCAAAAAATATCTCAAGTTGAGATTTATTATNGTATATAAACGGTGAAGAAAAAAAAATTATGTTGGACACAATGTTCCATAAACCTGTAATAGGAAATAGACTCATAAAAATTCCTAAGACATGGCAACAAGGTTGTTTTAAGCTGTGATATGTGGGATTCACTGCGGGCAACACACAGACACACTTCTCCTTTTGTATTAGTTTCACATATAAACATCTCTTTCATCCTCTTTTCTCCTCCCTCCCCTCCTGTACCTTCACTTAATCTTATTTGCTTTTTTTAGAATCTTCCTGATTATCAATTAAGTCCTATGCCTTCCACTCTTAATTCCATCACCATTGCTAGAAAGCCAGGTTGCCAAACTGTGTCAGAAGCCTGGCTTACATCCAGACAGTTTAGGATCTCACCTGAACAAAAAGAATGTGATTTGATAGGCCAGCTGGATTTTTCTTTCAAATCATATCCACAGAACAAGCAAAATAAGCTGTTCACAAAATTATGTGAATGTCTCTATTTGCCAAGTGATCAAAACAAAAGAACAACAACAAAAAATTCAAGTATAGTACTTGAAAGCTGTTCAACTACTCACAAATTATGCTACAGATTACTATATATGAATATACAAATATTCATAATATATTCACTTGATATACATAAAAGTATTTTAATAATATTTGAAAGAAGCTGCTTTGGAAATAGGTATTTTTTAATTGAAATATATGCTGCTACCTAGTATCAGGGATTCATTTCTGCCCAAAGAAACTGGTATAAACACTATATCACAGAGATGTCCTGGAGTGCTGAAACAAAGAGCATTCATTTTTTCCATCTCTGTGCATCACGATGTATGTTCCAGTTAGTGTTCTCATCATACCCAATAATTTGACTTCTGTCATTTCCCCAAGCAAAAAGATAATAAAATCTGAGAATGGTATAAATCACCAGATTTTTCTGCTCTAATCTCCTAAAGTATCTTGTTCTGAGAAACATGGATTGATTATGTTCTTGACCCAGCCTACAAAGGCCTCCACATTCCCTATCTGAAGGGATTACAGGCATCAAAAACCAACACTAGAGCTTCCTTTCACAGGGAATCTCTTCCAGAACAGCCCCTGATTAATGGAGATGAAAGTGGAAGACCTAAATACTTCTGAAAGAATCTGCCTGACAAAAAAACTCAAGGCAAAGCCTATCTAGAAGAAAAGGATTGTACGCTCTGTTGACGTTGTCAGTGACCTCCTTTAAACTGTCATGGCTGGGATGAATAGCCTAAATCACCAATCCATTTTATGACTGCTCAATCTGAGCCAGGGTTTAAGCAGCATGCTGTGCTACACAGGCTGAGTTAATCTTTCCACAAGTTAAGATACACGAAGCACTGCAATCTGCTCATGCCCAGCAAAGAATAGCCCCCATCTTCACTATAATCAAGGACTGCATTTATTTTAAGGGCTATATTTCCAGTTTGAAGAATGAACATAGAAGTTTCAGGAAAAATATATATTCTGCATTACTCAGAGCAGGTTTTACTGTTTCCAAACCTCATGCAGAGGTGGTAGAAATACCCTGTTCTTTTTCTTCTTAATTTTAATCATGACACTACCTTAAGAATTGGCTCTGACTAATCCTTAGTATATCCTTTTGTAAATGAAAATAAACCCAGCAGGAACAAAAAACAATTATAAAAAGAAAAGCTGCAAGAAGGAGAGATGCCATTTGTCTTTTCCTTAATTTCTAGCATCACGGGCCTACAGGAAAAAAAAGAGAATACTGGAATCCCTTGGAAGCTGTGCAATATTTCTTCTACTTAGTGTTTAATCCCTTCAGGAAACGCAGCAAGAATAAGAGAAATGCAAACAAATATTAAGAGACTGTGTTGGAGCATGTTTATTTTTCTAGTTCTGGGCACTTTGTTGAGAATGCTCCAAGAAGAGCCCATAATATTTAAAAATTAAGTTGATGGAAGAAAGCTAGTATTTATAAACACTGTCTAGGAAAAAAAAAAAAAAAAAGGTTATTTTGTAAAGACTGTTTATACTGCTGTGTTTTGAAATTCTTTTAAGTTGGTTTAGTCACAGGTGCTCAAACAGACCTAACAGTTTTAAAGTGTTGAAATCTGCAAGTTCATTAACAAAGTGGCCATAAGACTCTGTAAAGTTACTTTCTAAGAATGCTCAGTGCTGTCAATTGAGGCAACTGTGAAGCCCTTCTACGTATTCAGTCTAATTTTTCAGGAATAAAGTGAAGGGTTTTTTTCTGAAAAGGATAACCACGAACCATAAAGTTTTGTGCATGGCAAAGGAATAAAAACCTCAAGGTTAGATACCAACTATGAGCTATGTTCTAAATAGAGCTAGAATTACTACTTTATGGATTGAAACAGAATTTACAGTCATGTTTCTTAACCAGAATAATTATTGCAATATATTATAAATCCTATTTTTAAATTAATTTCCCTATAGCCAGTGTTCATTGATCAATTCCATCAATAAAGGGACCTTATCTCTAAGGTCAGCACAGCCTGTGGAAGGGCATTATTTCTCAGGATTAAATAAACATGTAAAGTATACTAATTTGAAGACAAAACTATAACAAAAGAATACATCCCATTATTTCAATTCATTGGCAGTAATGCTCTATCAAACTGTGTGCATATGCTTGCACATAGATCCTTTCATTACCAGCACATGAACTTGGATTTGGATTGGTACCTCATGAACAGCAGCAATACTTGACATACTTTTTTGTTAACCCAAATGTATAAAAAAAATAAAATAAAATGAGACTGCTGAAAATAACAACATTTTGTATCCAAATTTTTACTTTTGAATACCATATATCTTTAGAAAATTTATGTTCTCATAGCTGCCTTTCTCCAGTGTCTCAAATCAGCAAGTACCAGCTGTGTATGTACCTGTATACAGTCAAACTACTTAAGAAACTAACAATGGGTGTAAACTGGGACTCTAACTCCAATACAGCTATTACATTTGGGGGATGGTATCCCGGGTTGCAGCATGTTTGGTACTCCAGCCCATTCACTTAGCTACACCAATAGCAGCTGCAGCCACATTTCTTGTCTATAAAATAAAAACATTCTAAAAACATCCAAAAATACTGTAGACTGGGACATTGGAAAGAAAAGAAAAACAACCTTCCTTTCCCTTACACAACTATATTCTTTAACCTTGTGAAATTACAAGTATGTAATCAGCAAGTAGGTAATAAGACTAACTAGGCAAAAATAAGAGTATTTTGACTCAAATCTTAAGTAAAAGGTGCTCTTAGGGAACCAAAAGATTTGTTTCCAGTATGAATAAGAAACACAACTACTATATGGATAACACACCCTCCCTAGCTTTAACCTAGTTATCATGAGTAGGAAATTTAGAGATGTCAAAGATACAGTGAGTTCTGATCCCTACACAATACATCATCAAATCTCCATATTGCTCTAATGCAAACTTTAGCAGACTCTAATATGAATTAACCTATTCATATTTTAGATAAGTTTAACAAATTGAACAACACAACGTATTTTTTCCTTAAATACAGGGATTTCTTTTCATACTTGAAATCTTAGTGGGTGAAATATCAAAGGAAAAACAACGACCAGACCATTAATAAATCAGATTCTCCATTCTGAAAGTGTCTCTATGAACAGGGTGAATTTCAATAGAACTTTTCACTCTTTCTTCATAGTTACTGCCCTTCATGCAGATCCCACATGAAAATCCTGTGTGATATGCTACTTCAGGACCATGAGCCCTTCAAGGAAACTTTTCATGCCAAATCTGCAGCTGAATAGCACTGGAGTAAAAGAGAACAATTTTGTCCAGGAGCAAGTGTGTATGGGTAGCTCCAACTTGACAGAAGACTTCACAAGTGACTCCCTTTGTGTTAGAGCTGTGTAACTATAGGATACGCTTAAGACTGAACACTAACACCAATTTATTTTAAAGCTGGTATTTTCTCAGCCTCTCACTACCCACTGAGATTTATTGGGTTTTTTTCTGCAGATCAAATAGTTACAGCTAGAAGAATCAACAACCTAGCTGTTCTGGTGCTCTGCACAGTGCAGAAGATCACCCAGGTTAGTCTCTGTATACTAGCAACATGTAATACAATTTAAATCTTTCCCAACTGTTGTATCAAAATATATTTCAAAGCCACCCAGTCTATCAGTAACATTTTAGACAAAGAAGGCCAGTGTTCCTTTCTCCTTCCTCCATTTGTATCACCTCAGTACCTCTAGATACACCACCACACAGACAGCTCCAACACAACTCTCCATGAGGCTGGCTGCCCCTCTCCACACAGCTCTCTGCTCCAGCACTTTGCTGGAGGGACACACACACACACACACACACACCTTCTAAGGAACATGAGGAAGGGGAAAGGCAAGGTGCTGGACAGCACAGCCCACCTCTCACTTGTTCACCATTATTGCTGCTGGTCAGGTGCCAGGAGGGGGCAGTCCAAAAGACAGAACAAAACCAGAAGGTGAAGTGTGTCAGGCTCAGCAGGCTCACCCCACCAGCAGGCTCACCCCAAGCAGCAACCAGCACTCTTGTATTGCCTACTTTCCCAAGTCCCATAATCTGGTTAAATCTGAACTGATATATGCCCACAAACTGGAACAGTCATTTTAAGAGAGAGAACTTTTGTCAGTCTGCACAAGACCCAGATAATGAAAAAAAAAAATAAAGTTCACTAAACACATTAAGCCTGACACCTAAACAGCATCTAAAAAAGAGCAGCTAAAGACCTGTTAGAAACTGCTGCACATAACACTAATTCACTCTGACAGAATACACACTGGAAAATTGATTCTCCATGAAGAGTCATTTTCATGTTTTAGTCAATACCTGCACTATTTTTGCACAGAAATGCATGCAAGCACTGTTCTGTTTCTCCCAATCTTCTGGGTTAAAAAAAATTACTAGAAAAAAAAATAATTTACAAATGCTAACAGAACATAAACTAAGTAACATGTGTGCCAGTAACATTACTCTAGGTATGCTGTATCAGTCAACTCAGATGTCTATGCCCTAGATCTATACTAACAGACTGCAGTGTTTTCTTATTTTGTGAGCTCCATTTGCCCTGTTTCTATAAATGTACTGGGAAAAGAGAATGAAAACCTATAAATAAAGGATGAATGGTAACTGTCACATTATTTTTTCATTAGTCACCACAACAACAATCAGTAATAGACTATCACATACTATAGTACCCAAAATAAAATACAAATTGCATTTGTTCAAATATCAAAATAGCTCAATAAGTTTAAGGTGACTGTTAATGAAGTCTCTGTGTAACTACAGAATATTCTGTAGCACATTACTTCTGAATGAAAGTAATATTACCATAAACATAGGAAAAGCATGTTTTAGACACACATTTGTTTGTTGCAATGCAAGATCTGACAACATCATGTGCAAGTTACCATATCATTACATGAGGAAGCCTCAAGTGCACAGTAAGGCTACAGTGGAATGGAACTGTAAACAATTTGAGACATTCTGATATAAAAATGAATGGGTATAAATTTCTGGACTAGCCTCTTTTAATATAAGTGTTTTTCTGCACAATGAATGAGATTTTGAGGCCATCTGCCCTAAAAAAGTATCAACTAAATCAAACCAACTTTTCAATGGCACCTGCAAAGGGTTTTGAAACAGGTGGTGTATTTGCTTCCAATTCTTGATGACCCAGGGGCCCTACTCCAAGTCTCCAATAGCTAACAACTCCAACACCCTCATGCTCACCAAAACTGGGACTCTGTCGACTTCCCCTCAGTCTGTCACAGAGCTCAGCATCTCCGTTATGCACTCTCAGAACTGGAACATAAAAACACAGTGTACTTTCTCTGCTGCTTTGAACAGACAACTCTCTTTGTAGCCACTCAAAGAATGAGTTCTGCAATCTCTCATAATTTAATCACTGTCAGTCATAACAGCCCATTGTGAAAAATAATCCACTCCTTTATTTTACCATCAGTGCACTCAAGTGTGGTTAATTTACCAGCAACATAGTCACATGTATCAGACACGAGAGATCCATTACAGAGCTGCTGGAAAGTTTGTGAACAAACAAGTTTCTTTCCTCTGATTATACTTAGGCTAAATCCAGACATCTCACTGCCTTTCACACCGTTTTCACAGAAGAAACAAAGGAAAGCCTTCAAGCAATAGTTCTAGTCTTTACCTCATGCTCACACAAACAGTAGGCTAATTAAAACTTAAAATTTTAATACCACAGTAATAATACATCATTCAAATCAGGTGCTCATGGAAGAAAATGTCTGCTTAATATCATCATAGCAACCACAGGACATCTGATATAAGCAACACAGCTGTGCTGAGACCACAAGCATAGCTGCTGTTGGAACTGCAGGAGTTGTTGTACAGTAAGGCTTGGGAGTGATCAGGCTGGACAACAATCAGGAGTTGCAGAACAGCACCATTGATACACCTGCATTCAGTAAACAAGCCCTACACAATCAGGTTAATGAAGTCATGCACATAATATCAGTAGTAGCCAAGAGATCCAGGCATTGCTAATCCAAGAATTGTCATTAAGTATTATAGTAGCTATTAATAGACTGAGGAGTTCCACAGAAGCTATACAGAAAAGTAACACATTCACACACAGGTTTTTTTTTCCCCCCCAAGTGTTTGCACACATGTGTGTGCAAACTATTGTCTTATCTCACAACCAGACAAGGATTCCTCTGGAAATATCTTCCTACATGAGACATTATACACATTTCTGTTATAATAAAGACTGGTCAGAAAATCAGATTATTATGAAGTAAAGATTTTCAAATTATAAATGCTGAAATTCAAAAGCTTAAAAAAAAACCGAACCACATAAAGCAACTCATTGAACCCTGCATTTTTGCCAGAATTTTGCCACTTGCAGAACTCCTGCACCCTCTTCCTTCAAGTTCTGTCATCTCTCCCATTTTAAGAAATGGATAAAATTAAAAACATTGTGGTTAAAAAAAAGCACCCAAATTTCCACTGTTAACGCTTTCAGTCAGAATATGCAGATAAATCTAGAAGTGGTCCATCACTAGTAGGGTTTCTTTTTAAATTTAAAGAAACATCCCCGTGAGCACGCAGACACTGAAGATCCTTGGCAAGCTACAGCAGCCTCACCCACCCATCCTTTTGGCAGCAGTATGATGCTATGGAGTAACCTACATGGGAGACATGGCAGACAGCAGTGTATCTCCTGCCAAAACCCTGCATATTTATTTGGAGAAAAACTGCAGAAGAGAAGCTGACAATTTGGAATGCTTTTTCAATTGTATTATGCTGTGTGCCACAACGTACCTGATCAAAACAGCAATGCAATGCTCACCACAGAGATTAGGCATTTCTCTAGTTTTAACAGAGAAGATTCCTAGGCAAGTGAGATGAATTTTCTTGTTTATTGCAGTAAGATCTCTCTATGAGTCAGAGTATAATTAATCCTTCTCATGGACACTCAATCACTTAATATAATGCATTCCAATTAATTAATACAGCAAATATACTAGGCAGCTGCTTAGGTATTTCTTGACATAAATCTTTGGCTGCTAGAGGAAAATCTGTTTTGAATACAAATGCTTTCACAATGAAGTTAAGAAGTGACTTCCATAAGAAATCCACAGTCTATCAGAGATGTCTAAGAAAATATATACACACACATCAAAACTGATAAAGAATATTATGCCTATTCCCCCATATAAACAGATTTAATTTAACCTATAGAAGTGCTTGGTATCATGAAACATATAACTCCAGGTAACTGAATATTATATATATTGAGTTATTTTTTTGTAAGCAAAAAGATTACTAATAGAGCAAAACTCCTGCTTGATTTCTCACCAAGCTACAAATCACTATACCATTCAATTTTTAGGTGTCAAAACTGTACAGCAAGAGAGCAGCACCTGGAGAAACTGAAGTAACTCAAATTAAACTCAACATTGCACAGGAAATTTTTGTCTGACCTAGAACTTGTCCCCTATCTGAAAGCAGTGATGGCAGCCAGACTGTTTACCTCACCATATACAGATATTAATATAGATTATCTATAGACTCCAGAAACTGGCAGTTTTCACTTTTACAGAATTTTTGAGCTTCAGAATTAAATCTGAAATGTAACTTTTTTTTGAAATGTCTCTGTGGACTTAAGGACAAGAGAAACATATAAGATTTACAACACCTTACCCCTTGAGCAACAAGGCAGTCCTAGCTAGTCCACAACTACACAGCACATGTAGCTTCTGGCAGCCTATAAATGGCTCCCGTTCCAAGTTAAATTTTCACTATCAGGCTATCACAAAGCACAGTCCCCCCATTCCCCACTAGTAACAGGGACATGGTAGCATCAAACTGAGATTCAGCAATGGCACAATATGTCCATGGGGATCCACTGCACTGAGCACTCCCACCTGTTAACTACTGCTGATGCTTTGCTCTCATGCCAAGAAAGGACGTTCAGCTCCTGGATTCTCAGCCAGACCAAAATTTTGGTGTGACCACACAGAGCACAGAAGTTTGTCATTTCAAAAATGGTCCTGCCTTGATAGTCTCAGGCAACTATGAACTATTCATTTTCTTACTGATTGTTAAATCAGATCTGTTTCAAAGTCTTTTTAAAGCTAGGCTGACACAATGCAACCGTGCATCATATTTTACATAGAAATAATTTTTTCAAGGAAAACTTGTTTTATCCTGGAACACACAGCACCTTACTTTGCACCTTACCTTTACCTTTACTTACTGACTTTTCAGTATCTCTAACCTCAAGCTGTGTTTGGATTATAGGGTAAGTATATACTCAGTTCCAGTTTGGGGTGTACTCTACTGCTGAAACGGAGAAGTATCTTTCTGTGGCACTACATACATTGAAAGTTACAGGGGATGCATAGATAACTGCAGATGCAGAACTGTTGTCAGAGAAACCCTGAGACTGACCTCCAAGTACTATGTCAGACACAAGAAATACTAATTATAAAATCCCTTAAAATGATTGTAATATAGAATCATAAAACTGTTTTCAACATGGACATTTAGTATCTCCAAATCTGACAAGTGAAATTTTTAGTAGTAAAAAGTTTTCTGTGACATGACACACACATCTTTATTCCCATATTAAACTAGTTATTCTGCATTGATTTTTTTCAAGAAAGTAGTTAACTTGTTGATTGGATTTATTAAAGGAGGCCTTTTCCCAGAATACTGTTTTCTACACAGTGGATTTACTGGTTTGGCTAGTTCATCCAATTCCAACAGCAAGCTAGAGCAGTAGCATAGGTCAAGCACCACATGTCTCAAATTACCTTTGCTTTAATTTTTGTACACATTATTGAAACACTAAAACTTTTCAAGATTCCTTTAACCTTTTATCCTATTTCTAAGATCTCAATAAGCCAAGGATTTACAAGGAAACATTTTCAAGAAAAGTGAAAGTATCAGAGCAGATGCATAGTATCACTATTATGAATGCATTTTCTCAAGCACATCCCCAAGACTCTTACAATTAGTTGATACTTAGTTTTTCAGGATTTGTCTATTCTGATAAAAGGCACCAATCACATGATTAACACCATTAACATAATTAATTTGAAAGTTTAGAGACAGAGGAGGACAAATACAAGGCTTCACAGTGGTACTGACTAGACTGTTTTCCAGTCCATTTTTGCTGCAGCAACAGCAGAGGCTCCTATTTTCATCCCTCCTCCCATGGTTAAGGAGTCCCACTGACCTCCCCAGCCTCACTGCAAAGTAACTCCAGTCCTGCTGCCCTCATACTGTGGTCCTGGTTCCTCTCTGTCCAGATTACAAACCTTTGACAGCTCTCAAGAAATCTGCCCAGGTAAACCAGGAGAACAGAAACAGAGCTGCAGCTACTGCAAGAATGAAGCATTGCTCTAGCTTGCCTCTGCCTCTCACAACAGAGAGCTTCTGCAAAGACATGCTGTTATCTTACCTGCTGTTACTACAATAAATGCCAGCACAGGATGGGGCAAGATGCACAAGCAGAGGAGCAAGCTGCAAACCTCACTCAGTGTCAGCACCCTGAGCCATTCAAGCAGCCTTTGTGCCAAAGCAGGCAAAGCAAAGAGCCTCCACTGGGAAAATCTCATGCTTTGGTTCTCAGCTAAGGTTTTGCTGCCCTAAACAGCCCCTCACCCTACTTATCAGTTGTGTGACTAAAGACAGCAAAGCATTTAACAAAGACAATCTTGGTCTATAGCAATTCTTCTTCCAAAAACATTGCAACTATTACATTGCCCCCAGCATTAACTTTTGGTTAAGGGGGAAAAATAAGTTACTTTGCCAAGCCAAACTTTTCTATAATCACTCAGCAATCACAGGGTTTATTTTCAACTAAGCACTTCAGTTGAACTTCATTTTTCAGAGGCTGAGGGTGGGTAGAGGAGGAAATCAGGTTAATACTACTACAGAAACAAAACAAAAATAAATGAGTTTGTTTCCAGCTACAGGTAAATTCACTGTGAATTATTTCACTTGAACCTCCTGAAGCGCCTCAGGAGACATTCTTCTGTGTTAAGCTTGCAATTACTCTACAAAGCTATACTATAAATTCTTCTTCCCTTCACAGCTGTCCTTCCATTTACAGCTACACTTACCTGAACTGCTGCCATCAGCTACCTGCCTTTTACACAGAGGCAGGCTATATATATTTCAGAAACTATTGTGGGACATCTGCATTTTCCCTTCAGTACTGCTCTTGATATCTGCAACTTGCCAGCTCATTTCTAACTGCTTAAAAACTATTTTCCACAATCTGTCAGTCATTAAAAGCTTTGCAGTTTTGTCAGAACTATGCTACCTGCATAAAGTATTTTCAGTAGTCATTTCAGAGTTATTTTAAGAAATGGTGTTACTTAAATTCAGGAATACCAAACAGGTGTATGCTTTGCAGAGAAATTAGTCTTG
>VYZU01059920.1:0-10392 GCA_013401355.1 Ceyx cyanopectus
GAATCCATCTCCTCAGCTGACAGTAAGCTCTTCAAACAGCACCAATTGAAAATCTGTTACAAAGTTTTCAGATTGGTAAACTGGTATTTCCAGATAACTATTTGGGGCTTAGTCCTTTCAGTAAGGTAAATCTTACCAGAAATAGTAATTTCTAGTCATGTCCAAGCCTAAGTAGGAAAAAAGAATTTTATGAGATGTATTTATTGAATGTCTGATTAGAGAAGGAGCACAGTCTGATGTCTGGGAATACAGGAGCAATGCTCCTTTTTCTTAGTTATAGTATGCCAGCTACCATACTGTTTAGGACTAGTCTTATTTTACGAACCAAAGAAGTATTGAGACTATTTGTTTCAAAGAAAAAATGAACAAATCACTGTGCATTTCTACAGAGGCTTAGTGATAACCTCTAGCAGTTTTTACAAAGGGAAGGATGATTATGTGTGGTGGTTGACATCCAGCTGGTTTCATTCACCTTCTGTATAAGTAAGTGCAACTGAGGTCAAAGAGACTTAATGTACCAGTGCTTGGTACTGTGATAGTGGTTATTACTTGTTTGCATTGCAAAATTGCCTAGCTTTTCTAGACTGGAAATTAAAGTCTCACTGTGCTAAACAGTGTGCAAACTGTCCAGAAGATCATCCTTGCCAAGACAACCTGTGGCCTTTGAAAGTCAGTAACAAACAGAAGGAAATAAAAAGAGAGTATTTTTCCCTATGATCATCTGGAGCCACAGCTACCACCTGTTTAGCCATGCTAAGGTCTTTGTAAGCTTTACATAAAGAAACATTTTCACAGAGAAATTTGAAGGACTCAGAAGTGCATTATGAAAAAGCATTTTAATGGTGAGAGCACATGTAAATGTAGAAAACAACATATAAAAAATATATAATTATGGATTATGAGGGCTGAAATAACTGACTTATTAGAAATGCAAATCACTGTTTTGAGGCAATATGTAACAGGGAAACCAACAGTTTTAGTACAATGCTGTTATTAATCTATCCTATACTTTTACAGTTATTATCAACCTCTGGCAACAAGGTAGGGTGTTAGATTATTCCCTTTTCCCTTTCTACATGATAGTTATTGTTTCTTTCTCCTTCTTTCTTTTGATAATCTGTCACTAAAGCTTTTTGGGCAATATTCCCTTGGGACCATTAAAAGACTTAATATCCGATATGAATAATATCCACAATAGTTTATGTATAGTGGGTAATGGCTGGTGCCTGTCTGTTCTCAGATAACTGCTTTTCCTTTTTAACAGCAGTGTCTGGGTTAGATGAAACCCTGGTGGGAGGGAGAGACTGCTCAGTCCTTTGAGAGCAGACGAGCCTACCTGGGCAAAGATGAGGTTTCAGTTTGAGGAGGTTCTGGAAGAATAGTGATGAACTCTAGTCCTGCAACTTGATTAGGATCATAAAATGATTTGAGGGACCTTTGTAGGTCACCTTGTCCAACCCTCCTGCAATGAACAGGGATTTGTTTGTTCAGTGAGCCACTAATAACAGCTCAGAGACCCA
The DNA here is from genome assembly GCA_013401355.1 of Ceyx cyanopectus. NCBI lineage: Eukaryota > Metazoa > Chordata > Aves > Coraciiformes > Alcedinidae > Ceyx > Ceyx cyanopectus. The sequence goes on from VYZU01059920.1 coordinate 1,521, forward strand.
TCCAACCTGACATTTAATGTTTCCAGGGTTGGTGTATTTACCATTTCTCCGGGCAACCTGTTGCAGTGTTTCACCACCTTCATTGTAAAAATTTTCTTCCTTATCTGGTCTTCTCTTGCAGACCTCTTGTACTCTACAGAAAGCATCCATAAAGATCTGCCCGCTCTGCTTTGCTCCCTAGTCCCTGAGGGCTGTTTCCCAGGGGCTCTTGTTGACTAAATCTTTGAAGAGCTGGAAGTTTCCTCAAATTCAGGGCCCTGACTTGACCATTCACCAGACCAATATGCCTTAGAACTATGAATTCCACCAGTACATGATCACTGCAGGCTGTGCTGCCTCCAATCTTGACATCTCTGATTAGCTCCCCTACTTGGTGACCAACACTTTCAGTATTATATCCCCTCTTGGTAAGGCTGTCTACTACCTGGCCTACATAGTTATCCCTGGTGCCCTCAGGGAGTTACCTGATATTGCGTAGAGATTGTAGAGAGGAACAGAGTTTCTGAGGGCAGGGAGAGAAAGTTACTGGAAAGCAGCAGAAGCTGGCAGAGGTTGCTGAAGGCAAATTTGTTGTTCTGCTGCAGTGTCTTGAATCCTTTAGTTACTGTGTGGTTCAGTGACTTGTCCAAGTTAACACACAAATGTTTATAACAAGGTTAGAAGCCAGACTGATGAACATTTATATTGTGTAGAAATCCCCAAGGTAGCAGAGATCAGCAGCAGTACATCCACAAGGTATAGAAGACAATAGTTTTCATCCAGACCAATACAAATGTGGGCACAAGTGTCATGTGTTGCAGTTAGGCTGGATAGGTGCTGGTTGGCTGGCTGGTAAGCAGCTAGTTCTCCTGTCCCTCTGTGTATTATCCACTGTTTATTCTTCAACAACATAGGTGCATGCAAGTAAGCCAAGCTTCTTTACTTGTCTTTCTGGTCCTGGATTGTAAATTAATTCCTTTACAATCCCCGTAACCCTGGAATTTCCAAATATTTGACTGCAGCCCACTGCTGCCTCTAGATCTCTGTTAGCCAAGTTCTATTTCATAGTCTTCTGTTTTTAAAAACTGGAAGGATTGCATGGTCTTGTGCCAACAGCTAACAGAGTGCTTGCTAATGAGTCAGAACAGAGTATTATATAAGAATGCAATCGAATATAGGAATTATTTTTCTTAAAATTCATTCAAGCGTGAATGTAATTACAGGGTCATAAGAATTCTGTGAAGAGGAATACTCTAATATAACCCTAACTGTTGCTAATTACGTGCCACATTATTAAGTCTGACCTACTAAGCCTGCCTTCTGAATACAGCACACTNGAAATTTGAAGGACTCAGAAGTGCATTATGAAAAAGCATTTTAATGGTGAGAGCACATGTAAATGTAGAAAACAACATATAAAAAATATATAATTATGGATTATGAGGGCTGAAATAACTGACTTATTAGAAATGCAAATCACTGTTTTGAGGCAATATGTAACAGGGAAACCAACAGTTTTAGTACAATGCTGTTATTAATCTATCCTATACTTTTACAGTTATTATCAACCTCTGGCAACAAGGTAGGGTGTTAGATTATTCCCTTTTCCCTTTCTACATGATAGTTATTGTTTCTTTCTCCTTCTTTCTTTTGATAATCTGTCACTAAAGCTTTTTGGGCAATATTCCCTTGGGACCATTAAAAGACTTAATATCCGATATGAATAATATCCACAATAGTTTATGTATAGTGGGTAATGGCTGGTGCCTGTCTGTTCTCAGATAACTGCTTTTCCTTTTTAACAGCAGTGTCTGGGTTAGATGAAACCCTGGTGGGAGGGAGAGACTGCTCAGTCCTTTGAGAGCAGACGAGCCTACCTGGGCAAAGATGAGGTTTCAGTTTGAGGAGGTTCTGGAAGAATAGTGATGAACTCTAGTCCTGCAACTTGATTAGGATCATAAAATGATTTGAGGGACCTTTGTAGGTCACCTTGTCCAACCCTCCTGCAATGAACAGGGATTTGTTTGTTCAGTGAGCCACTAATAACAGCTCAGAGACCCATCCAACCTGACATTTAATGTTTCCAGGGTTGGTGTATTTACCATTTCTCCGGGCAACCTGTTGCAGTGTTTCACCACCTTCATTGTAAAAATTTTCTTCCTTATCTGGTCTTCTCTTGCAGACCTCTTGTACTCTACAGAAAGCATCCATAAAGATCTGCCCGCTCTGCTTTGCTCCCTAGTCCCTGAGGGCTGTTTCCCAGGGGCTCTTGTTGACTAAATCTTTGAAGAGCTGGAAGTTTCCCAAATTCAGGGCCCTGACTTGACCATTCACCAGACCAATATGCCTTAGAACTATGAATTCCACCAGTACATGATCACTGCAGGCTGTGCTGCCTCCAATCTTGACATCTCTGATTAGCTCCCCTACTTGGTGACCAACACTTTCAGTATTATATCCCCTCTTGGTAAGGCTGTCTACTACCTGGCCTACATAGTTATCCCTGGTGCCCTCAGGGAGTTACCTGATATTGCGTAGAGATTGTAGAGAGGAACAGAGTTTCTGAGGGCAGGGAGAGAAAGTTACTGGAAAGCAGCAGAAGCTGGCAGAGGTTGCTGAAGGCAAATTTGTTGTTCTGCTGCAGTGTCTTGAATCCTTTAGTTACTGTGTGGTTCAGTGACTTGTCCAAGTTAACACACAAATGTTTATAACAAGGTTAGAAGCCAGACTGATGAACATTTATATTGTGTAGAAATCCCCAAGGTAGCAGAGATCAGCAGCAGTACATCCACAAGGTATAGAAGACAATAGTTTTCATCCAGACCAATACAAATGTGGGCACAAGTGTCATGTGTTGCAGTTAGGCTGGATAGGTGCTGGTTGGCTGGCTGGTAAGCAGCTAGTTCTCCTGTCCCTCTGTGTATTATCCACTGTTTATTCTTCAACAACATAGGTGCATGCAAGTAAGCCAAGCTTCTTTACTTGTCTTTCTGGTCCTGGATTGTAAATTAATTCCTTTACAATCCCCGTAACCCTGGAATTTCCAAATATTTGACTGCAGCCCACTGCTGCCTCTAGATCTCTGTTAGCCAAGTTCTATTTCATAGTCTTCTGTTTTTAAAAACTGGAAGGATTGCATGGTCTTGTGCCAACAGCTAACAGAGTGCTTGCTAATGAGTCAGAACAGAGTATTATATAAGAATGCAATCGAATATAGGAATTATTTTTCTTAAAATTCATTCAAGCGTGAATGTAATTACAGGGTCATAAGAATTCTGTGAAGAGGAATACTCTAATATAACCCTAACTGTTGCTAATTACGTGCCACATTATTAAGTCTGACCTACTAAGCCTGCCTTCTGAATACAGCACACTGCACACTTGCTCAGTGCTTGTTAAAAATGTCTAAGCATCACTAGAGACTGCTGGAGACACTATGTAGTAGAATGTCTTCCTGCCTATATATGCTGCATTTCCAGCAGCCAAGCCCCTTTCTAGCCCTTGTCCAAACTGGTAGTTGAAGAAGCTGGTTATCTTGAATGCAAAGTGTCATAGTGTTTTTCTAGGCTTGTCAGGAAAGTGGTTTAAGGAGGTTCTCAGAAAGTGGAGTTTGCCTGGGAATGACATGTTCCAGAGTAAATTTCTTCTTAGTAACCACTTTAACCCTAAATGTTTTCTCCCTATTCAAGATACCAGGCTAAACCTGACACCTTAGTACTTGTTTCTCAGTGATTCATTTAGAAGCTCATTGGAATAAATGGAGTCAGTGTTCATGAGAATTTGAGGAAACAGAAGGGGATGGGAGGGACACCAATACACCTGCCTGGTAACAGTCTTCTCAAAAGAAGTGATTGCAAGGTATGGAGGAAAGGCAGAGCTTTAAAATCTGAAACGTGAAGTCTATTTGGAGGGAGGTACTTGGAAAAGACTGAGCCCCTGCTAAGTTTTACTGCAAATGAGTAACAGTTTAAGATTTTCCTCTTGATGATGGTGTGAAAGGTTCATGCCTGTAGATATGTCAGGAGACTCTGAATGGGAACATTCCTGTAAAGCAAAATATTCAAACATTCATTCCATCTTCTCCTTTTAAATGCTACATTTTCCTTCTAGGTGTCTTTATGTGCTGTGAGGTAGCAATCCTCCCCAGGAAATTCCCTAGTGCTATAGTCTCTGAAGCTCTGTACAGTGTTTCACAGACCTGGGACAGGCAGCTCAGGTGCTTGTAACAGGCCTACAGACTTGAAGTAAAGTAGAGCTAGATTTTAGACTTTGCTGTTGTTCCCCTTGCCTGCCACCACCTCCTCCCTGCCCCCTGTCCCACTTTCCCCCTCATCATATTCTCAAAAATATTTTTTTGGTGCTTTCTTAAACTTTTAAACCCCATTACTTCATTCTATAGCCTCTCCTCCCTTTTTTTTTTTTTTGCCCATTTCTGGTTTCGCAATAACAAAACAGGCTGCTTTTGGCTTTATCAGATATAGAAATGGATTTGTTATTCATTGCAAATGGAAAAGGCATGTGAAAGAAACTTTCACTGATGTCTTATGCAATTCTAGGTACCTAATGCATTCCTCATTTCTTTAAGTGTTTGAATGTCTTCTGTTAAGTGACAAGCAATTATCAAATAGCAGTTTTATATTTCCCCTTGACTGTGCATGCTTTTCTCTCAATCTTAGAAGCTAAAGCTGCTGCTGTGCAGAGCTTTTTAAAGTAAGTATATACTTTCTAGGTGTATGTGGATATTCTTGGATGAGAGCAGGAACAGAACTGACGATCTCTCTTCCCATGTCCCATGTTCCTTGCACTTCATTTGCATCCTTGACACAAATCTTTGGCCTTATCCTTAAAAACTAATGCTAAGTGTTTGTGACTGAATATTTATTATTTTGAAGTTGGGTTTGTTGTTTGGTTTTTTTTTCTTTACTGTCTTTTCTTTTTAAAGGATGAGCATGCTTTAGTTTTTTGTTCGGGTTTTTGTTGTTGTTGTCACATATTTCCATTTGGATCAGTATTTCATGGGATTTTTTTAATTGTGAAAATCCTCACCCAAATATAACACAATGTAGTTTTGCACGTAAACAGCTAAGGAGAAGAAAAAAAAAAAGTTAAAATCTTTCTACCCTTTAGCTTTCCCTCTTTTCCGGTACATTCTGTTGTAACAAAACGTGCAGCTTGGATCTGCACAGCTTACTCTGTAACAATTGCAAGAGCTGCTATTAGTGGCTAAGCACTTGTTAGCATGTGGAAAAGCAGCGCTGGACCCTGAGGGTATGTCGGCACTGTGCTGCAGAACAGAGCACCAAGAGTCCTCAGCTAGCTCCACGTAGGCTGAAGCATCAGCACGGCGCAGTGCAGCAGCATATGAATGCCGACAGCAAACTGGCTGTGCTGGCATGGCAGTTCTCAGCAGTACTAATGAGCACCAGTGACACAGTTAGACTAGTTAGATTATTTGTCTTAAAACTTTAACTTTGTCACCTTTATTTATTTATTTGTTTGTTTGTTTTACATTATTGACTAAATACTTGTATAGGCCTCATGTGGGCAAGGTTATTTCATAGTGCAGGATGACAGAATAACTCTTGCATAAATATATATAATGCAGAATGATAAATATCAAGTATCAAGTGATGCAGACTTTATACCCTTCAAAACCTCATCTTAAAAACAATGTAATGTATTAAGGGGGGGGGGGGAAATGCCTTTGTTAATGCAGAGCATGTCCATATTGCTGCAAACAACTCCAATTTGGCTATACATAGCAGTTTCTATTGCAGCATATAAGTTCTCTGTGAAGCATTCTGTTTCATGCAAGACTTCAGCCGCCACTGGTGATACATAAGCATTTGTTTGAAGGGGGGTTGGACTAGATGATCTTCTAGGTCCTTTCCAGCCCCTAATTTCTGTGATTCTGTGATTCTGTTTATTGCTGTTGTGCATTGCTTTATATTGTGATTTTTTGGACCCTTTTCAGTATCCATGAATACTTTTAAAAAAATACATGAAGACTTTCAGCTTGTGCATGTGCATCAAGAGCTCTGACACCATGCTAACTGCTCACCAGTTTTGGCTCCAGCACTAGTTCCACAGAAGAAAATTTGTGGTAATCAATCAGGTATCCAAGACTAAAAAATGTGAGTAAAGTATCTAAAAATACTGATATTTAAACACATATTAATAAACATTTAGGGAATTCTTCATGTAGTTTTTAGTTAATGGCTATGGTGGGTTTGTCATAGCTGGTTGCCAGATTCACACCTGGCTGTTCTCTCACCCTCTCTCTTCAACAGTACCAAGCGAGAAGATGGAAAAGGTTATGGTTTAAGATAAAGACAGGAAGATCCTTTACCAATTTCCATCACAGAAAAAAAGACTTGAACTGGGGAAAATTAGTGTATTGCTCTGTAAATTGGAGTTAGTGAGAAACAAAGACAAATATAAAAATAACACCTTCCCCCAGCCCACTTTTTTTTCCCTGGTGTTGCAGTTGCATGTGTCACACCAGACTGTAATGCTGACTATCAGTTAAAAGGAATAGTGATGTGCAGCGGCACATGACCATTTTCATGTTCTGGTCAAAGTGGAAAAGGTTACTTGGAAGCACTGATGTTAATTGCCTGCTTTCAGATAACTTGAGAGTTTTGTTATTTTCCCTTGTATCTGCCTGGTGGGAGAACAGAGGTTCAATCATGTCTAGGTTTTTGCACAGAAATAGATAATCACATCCCTGATCTATTTCTTGGCAGCCCTCCTCAAGCTATTGCATTCATTTAATTTAGTATTCTGGGTGCAATGCTGACTCCTCCATAATCAATTGCTAGGTGCCTTACCTATTCCAGAGGGCTGGAATTGTATTGATGGCTGCAGCTTCACCCTCTTGGAATACGAGACAAGATAAAGAGAGTGGGTGGGAGAAGTGAGGTGATGAGAGGGGCTGGTAACAGGGGTATTAATTTTTTTTAGAAGAATGCAAAAGGTTCAGTTTGAGATTTTTAGAAATCAATTCCATTATGGTTATGTCTGTCTCTTTTCTCATTCATCATCTCTGTCTTTATTTCCCTCATGACAATTATATTTTTAGATAAACCAAAAAGTATTAAAGTATGTGTGTATATATAGCAACAAACAGATGCATGAGATCTGGAACACCTAACTAAAATATTGAAGAGTGAAATAATGACTTATAAGGAAATACTAGTTTTTGTATAGATACTTCTAAGTTATGAGAATGATTTCAGTTTTCATTTTGTAAAATGACAGAAAGTGCAGTCTGACAAAAAATTTAAAAATGAAAGTATTAATCAGAGTTCGAGGTGACTGACATAGGTTATTATTTTTCTAAATTATTTGAGAAATATAGAGTTCCAAAAAGCAATTTGCTCATCATTAACATCCTTTCATCACAGATAGAGGAATGATCCTTTTTTGGTCTAGTGATATAAATATTATCTGCCATGACATTTTCCTCTGTAACTTTCCATGGCCAAGCTTTCTGTGCAACTCCATGAAGACTCACTTCTCAAAATAATCTTTCCCTGTATAAGTTTTTGGTGTGTAATCTACTGCCACTTGCAACTGGCTACTCACCACTACTGTCAAAGCATTGGAAAAATGATGAAAAATTCTGCTGTTCCTTCGCTCCTCCAAATTTTAGGATGATGTCTTAAACCGAAAAAGGTTTTCTCAAATTATTTGCTTTGGGATCTAGACTGCAACTTCATAAATGAGAAAAAGTAAGTGCATAAGCAGTCTAAATATTCACAACTTCATTCAAAGTGAAGGACGGAGTATTTTTGTTTTCTTTTTAGATGATCAAATTTTCCCTGGCTGTAGTTATAACATACTTATTAATTTGGATCTGGAAGCAATTTCCTTATATTTTTTTTTGCATTTCTTTACATTTCTTTTATGCTCCTAGAGGGGTTTTTTATTTGCCATCTTGTGTTCTGAACAAACTGCTATCTGTATCTGTAATGATATAATTCATATTCTAAACAGATATTTCCGATAACTGCAAATATTTTTTTTCTGTATGTGTATGTTCATACATTGAATATTGAGGTTTCTTTTTACTGCATAATCTTTTTGAATAGAAAGTCAGATATATTAATGCAATTTTTGTTTATTTATAGAGGAGCTTAACCTTACATTGTGTTGTAAAAATAGTTATAACTTAATTTTTTTGTTGTTGTCATGAATGTTTTACTGATTGGATTGTGAAAAAAGAGGTTAGATACACTGTTATAGAACTAATCTTCAAATAACATTTGTAGAACTTTGTCATCTTGGTTTTATATCACTTTGTGCAGAACCAGATGGGAAGGGAAATGAGAAAACTCCCTTGGTACAAATACCATCTGACAAGAAGATATAAAACCACCTGTTGTGCTGTATAAAGGCAGAGTTAATGCTTCTTAAGATAAATGAAGTTTTTTTACTGTATTTTCTCCTTTCTGGCCCATAAGGACCTTTGATTTCTTTCTTACATTTTATTGGAATTATTAATTGTATTCCTGAGGCCACAGTTCAAGGTGCAGTTTGTCCAGAGGTAAAATCTTGCCTCTTTTTGAGTAATTAACGGTTCTTGCATCTCTTTTATGCAGTCCTTCCTTCCCTATCCATACTCATTATCATGGTTTGTCAATTATATTCCAAACTGTATTAAAAAAAGATAACTCTCTAACATTAGCAATTGCTCAGAAGTTGCTAATAGCTCTCATGAGAGCACTTGTCTCACCCCATATCTCCACCTTATCAAAAGGTCACATTAATTACAGGACCCTTGCTGGGAATAAATCAATGTGTCAGTCAGAAACCCACAATAGTGCTGCACTTGGAAAGCAAAAATTCCAGAAGAAGGTTATATTTAGGGCTTAACTTTTTTTTTTTTTTT
>VYZU01059932.1:1598-12102 GCA_013401355.1 Ceyx cyanopectus
TATATTTAAATATATTTATTTTAAAGCTGTAGAACTACCTCAGCAAATTCCAAATTAATATTTCCCTGGGGGAAAAAAAAAAAAAAGGAAATAATTTGAAGCTTCCATACTAATTATGATGATTCTGTTTTATGAGTATTTTTTTTTAGAGGGTGAGTGGGTTGAAGGGAGATTTTCAGAGGTTGGATTTACCATGAACCAGTAGATGGTAGCATAATACAGTGTCAGAAATCTTCAGGCCTATGTTCAAACTTGACAGCAGGGGTGGAATTTCCACCTGCCTTTCACCAACATCTTGCATGGGTTTGAAGACCAAGGCACAAAACCTGTTGTAGCAGAGGGATTGCTGAATTAAGGAGGGGGTAAGGGGGGAAAAGTATGATTTAATTTGAATAAAATATCTGTACTGGGCACTTCTAGATAGAGAAAACTTTATTTTACTAACCAATATTCATATAGCATCTTGCTCACATCTTTGCTCTGTCTTCATTAGCCTGGAAACAAGATTGTTTTAGGCTGAAATGTGCATTTCAAAGTCAGAAGAGTTGTAGGGATGAGAAAAAAAAAGAAGTAAGTGGAGATTTTTTTTGCTAATTCACATAAGAGTAAAGATTTTTTTCACTACCAAAAAGCAAAAAATAATTTTTCCTCTATTTTCCATGTATATTAATTATTTTTAATTAATATTTCTGTTCTTTTTATTTAGTAATAAATAAAACAGCTTAGGGAACATTTGGCACTTCTGAATTCCTCTTTTTTTTTTTTTGGTTATAACAGGCTGCTGTCATTTTGCACTAAAATTGACCCACCTTGAAGCAAATTCTGTGTGGGAATAATATAAAAGTCGTTGTGTCCCAAGCAGAAACCATTCAGAAATGTCTTTTCATACTGGTATTTCCAGACATGGACAAAACTTCATGTGTCTTTCTAACATTTAGGTAAAACTTAGAGCAAAACTGATGCATTTCTGCAGAGAATTTGAACTTCAGGGAAGTTTTGAAACTGGGATGAAAATTCTTTGTTGATGACCTCCAAAGAATTAAATGCTTTGTGTTTTACTAAAAATAATATTTATTAATCTGCTCCTCTCTGTCACAGGACTTTCCTTGATGTATTTCTCTATTTAGTTAAAGATACTTAAGAAATGCTGTGAAATAGAAGCTTTTGAACCAGTGCACTCAATCTCTGGTATATTTTAGACATTCAAAAATCACTTTATGACCCAAACCAGAGCCCAGTGCCCCTTTGCTTAAGGATCTGGAAGAGCAGAGGCTCAGTGGTGTGTGTTTCTAGGGATGCTCCACAGCTTTGGCAAACTCAAAGTACTTACTATCTGGCTTATTACTTAAAGAACAATTAAAAAGCCTAAAGGAATAATATTCTTCTTTTTTTTTCTGTTTAAGTACTACAGATGTCAATGAATATTAATGTATTTTAAACAGCAGAAGGTGCTTGTGAAGCTGTTGGAGTTTGGGAAGGCAACAGGACATCTATTTTAGGTTCCTCTCCTCACTGAAGTGTCTCCTCTTGCTTGAAGAGCTTCATTCCCTGTAGGTGTTTTCATGGAGGCAGCTCAGGAAGGAGAAGCTCTTGTGGAACACTCAGTAAATTCTCTTCTACCTCCTTAGATCTGTATCCTCACTGCAAACCTCCACCTCTTTCAGTTAAATAATTAATCTGAGGCCATGTCTGAGGAAGGGGGTGGAAATTCTAATCCTGATGTCTTCTAGTGCTGTTCTGCATGGTAATGTTTGCTCCTGGAGGTGATGAAAAATCAAAATGCAACTCTCTGACCTTCCATCTCTAATAGAATTTCACAGAACCTGACTCAGTGAGTCTGTGGCCATGAGTCAAAGTGAAAATCTTGGTGCCAACAGCATCCCTGGAGGTGTGGCAGTTTGAGAAGTTAATTGGTCGTTAAATACAGGGAAAAAAAAATAAAATTGAGTCACTCAGAAGTTTTTAGAGACAAGTCTAAGCTTAACTTTGTCTCCTGGAGCTGATTCCAATGGAATGTAGTTTCATAAGGATAAAATGCTTTGTTAATCTAGCATTGTTTATCCATTGAAATCAGCTTTTCATGATTATTTCATCTCAGAAACAACTTTAGATAAATAAATACATATAGACCCTTAATATATATATTCTTAGAGCAGCTGGAAGAATCCATATGGCATTTGTAGGTGTATTCTATAGGGAAAAACAAATTAAAGCCAGAAAAAAAAACCAAATTATGATCTCCACTGCAGTGCAGAAAGAAAATGGAAGGAAAATGTGATACGGATAAAATTCAGATTAGAATATGTGAAATATCAGCCCTTTCATATGCACTGTGGAAAACATGGTCAAGGGGAGAGAGGGGGGAAAGTTAAAGGAATAAGAAGTTTCTCCTTGAGTTGGGAAGAGGTTTCCTGAAGGTGTCAAAGAATCACACGGGAGAGATTCAAGAAACATAACTGAGTGGTAGGACTGGATCAAAACTAGAGGTGGGGGGATTCAGATCTGACATGAGGAAGAATTTCTTCCCCATGAGGGTGGTGAGACACTGGAACCCAGAGAGGCGGGGGAAGCTCCATTCTTCAAAATACACACACTTGGCATGAAGAATGGCAGAAGAAAGGGGAGATTTGGGCAAATATTTCTATTTTTTTAGAGAACTGGGTAATTTAGGAAGCTGAGGAGAGACCTGCTCAGCCTTGAGCTCACTTGTCATCAGTTTAATTAACCAAGCAATATTTGTTTTGCTAGGGATTTAGACTGAATATCTGATGTCTTAATCATCTGGGCTGTTGTTTGCAAAAAGGGGTTAGATTTTTCCAAGGGTTCATATCCTATTGGTGTAGCATGAAATAATTTCCTGGATGGTGTTTGTATTTCTTGCCTTTTCCCCTCTGATGGTGATTCTTTGGGATGTTGGGTAGGACAGGACTGGAAAGAATGGATTGAAACTAGAGGTGGGTAGATTCAGATCAGACTTTAGGAAGAATTTCTCCCTCACGAGGGTGGTGAGACCCTGGAACCCAGAGAGATGTTGGAAGTCCCATCCTTGGAAGAGCAGCCTGGTCTAGTGGGAGGTGTCCCTGCTCATGGTTGGAACTGGATGAGCTTTAAGGGCCCTTCCATAAGGACACAGAGGGCTTCATGTCATGATGACACCAAGCTAAGGGGGAGTGTTGATCTGCATGGGGACAGGGAGGCTCCAGAGAGACTGGGACAGGTTGGCTGATGGGCCAATGGTAACAGGAGGAGCTGCAACCAGGCCAAAGGCCGGGGCCTGCACTGGGGCCACAGCAACCCCAGAGCTCCAAGCCTGGGGCAGAGGGGCTGGAAAGCTGCTGGGGGAAAAGGCCCTGGGGGTTCTAATGGACAAGAGGCTGAAGATGAGCCAGTGTGTGCCCAGGTGGCCAAGAAACCAGTGGCATCCTGGCCTGGCTCAGGAAGAGTGTGAGCAGCAGGAGCAGGAGGGGATTGTCCCCCTGTGCTCAGCACTGGGGAGGCCACAGCTGGAGGGTTGGGTCCAGTGCTGGGCACCTCCTGCCCAGAGAGATCTGGAGGAGCTGGAGCCAGTGCAGAGGAGGCCACGGAGCTGGGGAAGGGGCTGAGGAATCCATCTGCTGAGGAGCCAGGGAAGGAGCTGGGACTGGTCAGAGTGAGGAAGAGGAGGCTGGGAGAGCCCTCCTCACTCTCTCCAGCTCCCTGCCAGGCCAGTGCAGAGAGGCTGGTGCTGGGCTCTGCTCACAGGGCATTAGTGACAGAAGCAGAGGGGATGGATTCCAGCTGCTCCAGGGGAGGGGCAGACTGGGAATTAGGGAATATTTTTCACAGGAAGAGCAGCCAGAGCCCAGAGGGGGTTGAGTCCCCAGCCCTGGGTGTGTTTCAGGGTGGTTTGGATGTGGTTTTGAGGGCCATGGTTTAGGGGTGAACTTTGCAGAGCAGAGTTCATGGTTGGACTGGACGATCCCAAGGATCTTTTCCAACCTGCACATTCGCTGAATCTCCAAACCCCCTCCCTCCCCTGCCCTGTCCTCTGTGACACAGAAACTCATTCAGAGCCTCCCTAATCTCTGCCTGGCCGATGCTTTTGCCCAGTGCTTTGTCCTGGGGGGAGCTGCCACTAATCCATGTCCTGCCTTGTTGGAATGTTTGCTGCAGGAAGCGAGCAGCTGCAAAGCATCTCATAGAGCGTTACTACCACCAGCTGACCGAGGGCTGTGGGAATGAAGCCTGCTCCAATGAATTCTGTGCTTCCTCTCCAACCTTCCTCCGCATGGATAACAACGCAGCAGCCATTAAAGCCCTGGAGCTCTATAAGATTAATGCCAAACTCTGTGATCCTCATCCCTCCAAGAAAGGAACGAGCTCAGCTTACCTAGAAAACAATTCCAAAGGTGCCCATAACAACTCCTGCACGGAGAGGAAAATGAACAAGAAGGAGATGCAAGGCCCAAGAGATGACTTTAAAGGTAAGGGGTTATTTGCAGGGGTTTTTCCTGCAGTCATCCATATTTCACAAGTATAAATATAAATTTAAAAATCTAATTATAAATATAAATATATAACTATAAATACAGATATAAACAAATATACAAATATAAATAAAAATACAGATATAAATACAAATATAAATGCAAATACAAATGCAAATATAAATAAAAACAAANAAGAAAATACAAATATACACAAATGTAAATACAAATATAATTAATATAATGAAAGTAAAATAATAAAAAAGATCTATTTCTTAATAATTTTAAAATATGTTTAAAATCATTCTCTGTGGTGCTGCTCTGTCAACTGTGGCAATGCTCTGTCAACTGTAACATTGCTCTGCTGCCTTCTTCAGTAAAATACAATAATGAGCCATCCCAGATTTTACTCTGGATTGGCTGGATTCATGCTGAGCAATGAATCCAGATCCAAATCTTTATCTTTGTTCAGTTCCCTATGCCTGTTGCTTTCTGAGCTGCCTGGGTTTGCAAATACAGAGAGCTGGTTTGTTGTATGCCTGCTGTAGTTTCACTGGTTTCATAATTCTTCTGTGGTTAATCAGTTATAAAAGTTATAATTTAACTAGTTCCAGATTCTATGTCAAGAAACTGAACAGACAGATGAAGAAAAAAAAAGATACTGTGGAGGATGGGCACAAAATATACCTACCAAACTGAAAAAAAGTTCTAAACAGAAAGTTCTAAGCCAGTGTGTGAAAACAAAAGTGGTTTGCATCTCTTTTCTAACTTGTTTAGCTTTTCTTAGAGTAGTAAATACTCCAAGAATCCCTTTGGTTCTCATCAAAACTCCTGATGCAACCAGAAATCCCAAGTGAAATGGAATTAAAGCCCTTCACCTTTGAGCAGCCCTGTTGGTGTAATAAGTGGTGCAAACACAAGATGTTCAGATTCATTGATTTTTCAACTCAAGAAGGTGAAACTGTTCCCAGCAAAGAACCCCAAATAAAACCCCAATAACACCTAAAATAGTGTGTTAGCAGAGACCTAAGATGCTCCACTCAACCACTGCCTGGTTTTTATCTGATATGAGGCCAAATTTCCCCCCCCCCCAGTCATTAATAAAGAGACCAGGGAAAGTTGAGTGTTGGATGGGCAAGAGGCACAGATTTGTCCCTTGGGTTTGTATCCTAATGGAGGATTTTCCACTCTGGAACTCCTAATTACCTTTGGAATGGGATGATGTCAAAGGAAACACTCCAGAATCCTTCTCAGGTCCATCTGCAGCAACTGGGAAAACCATGGAAGCCAAGGAAAAGGATGTGCAGCCTGGAAATAGGATTGAAAGGTCTAAATAAACTGAATTACACTCCAGAAAAAAACATTTCTTTCTGGAAATCCCCAAGGTTGTTATCCTTGGGGGAAAAAATGAATCTGGGGGCTGTTGTCAGCATCTCACTAATATTTTTCTTCACTGTAGAATTATTTTTCTGGTCATTTTTGTGCCTTGAGCCACATCTGCAGTCCAGAGTCCAGTGAATTTCAGGCTGTGGTCCCCAATTTCCAGGAGCTATGGCATGCAACAGCATCTGTGTCAGCAGTTAAATTGCTTTTAAGGCAGTTTCCTGCTTGGGTATGCCCTGATTTTAAAACTAAAAGGAAAAAAAAAGAGATAATATAAAGTTTTACCTTCAAATTAACCCTTTTCTCTTTTGCTAGATGTGACTTTTCTAACAGAAGACAAGATCTATGAAATTCTGGAATTGTGTCGAGAGAAAGAGGATTATTCCCCTTTAATCCGGGTGATTGGGAGAGTGTTTTCCAGTGCTGAGGCATTGGTGCAGAGTTTCAGAAAAGCCAAGCAGCACACCAAGGAGGAGCTGAAATCTCTTCAAGGAAAAGATGAAGACAAGGATGAAGATGAAAAGGAAAAAGCTGCCTGCTCAGCTGCTGCCATGGAGGAAGATTCGGGAGCATCCTCATCCTCGTCTTCCTCCTCCAGAATAGGTGATAACCCCCAGGGAGACAATAACCTCCAAAAACTCGGCCCGGATGAAGTGTCTGTAGATATTGAAGCAGTCAGAAGGGTCTATGATAGGTTACTTTCTAATGAAAAAATAGAAACTGCCTTTTTAAATGCACTTGTGTACTTGTCACCTAACGTGGAATGTGACTTGACTTATCATAACGTGTACTCTAGGGATCCCAACTATCTCAATTTGTTTATTATTGTCATGGAGAATGGCAATCTCCACAGCCCCGAGTACCTGGAAATGGCTCTCCCTTTGTTTTGCAAAGCAATGAGCAAACTCCCCCTTGCGGCTCAAGCCAAACTGGTGAGGTTGTGGTCCAAGTACCGGGCAGAGCAGATCAGGAGGATGATGGAAACGTTTCAGCAGCTCATCACTTACAAAGTGATCAGCAACGAGTTCAACAGTCGCAACCTGGTGAACGACGACGACGCCGTGGTGGCTGCTTCCAAGTGCTTGAAAATGGTTTACTATGCAAACGTGGTGGGAGGGGACGTGGATACCGACCACAACGAAGAAGAAGATGAAGAGCCCATCCCCGAATCCAGCGAACTGACCCTTCAGGAGCTGCTGGGTGAGGAAAGAAGAAACAAAAAAGGCCCCCGGGTGGACCCGCTGGAAACCGAACTGGGGGTGAAAACGATAGATTGCAGAAAACCCCTGATCCCCTTCGAGGAGTTCATCAACGAGCCTCTCAACGACGTGCTGGAGATGGACAAAGACTACACCTTCTTCAAAGTCGAGACAGAGAACAAGTTCTCCTTCATGACCTGCCCCTTCATCCTGAATGCTGTCACCAAGAACCTGGGCCTGTACTACGACAACAGGATCCGGATGTACAGCGAGCGGCGCATCACGGTGCTCTACAGCCTGGTGCAGGGCCAGCAGCTCAACCCCTACCTGAGGCTCAAGGTCCGGCGCGATCACATCATCGACGACGCGCTGGTCAGGGTGAGTCTGGCGCCTCCTGGGGGTCCTGCTCCCATAAATGTTGGGGTTTCTCTAGATTTCCTGCCAGTTGGCTGGTGGGAGGAGCGGGTGGCGCGCCAGTGGCCGTCCGGAGCTGGGTGGGGAGAAGTGGGATTCACAGATTCACAGATGTTAGGGGTTGGAAGGGAGCTAGAAGATCATCTAGTCCAACCCTGAGCAGGATCACCTAGACCAAGTCACCCAGGAACAGATCCAGGTGGGGCTGGAATGTCTCCAGAGCAGGAGACTCCACAACCCCCCTGGGCAGCCCCTTCCAGAGTTGAACAAGTAAGTGTTGCATCTAGAGGAGGACAGCCCCTGTGGGATGAGCTGTTGGAGAGCAGCCCTGGGGGTCCTGGTGGGCAGGGGGATGAGCATGAGCCAGCAGTGTGCCCTTGTGGCCAAGAAGGCCAGTGGCATCCTGAGGGCATTAAGAAGAATGTGGCCAGCAGGTCAAGGGAGGTTCTTCTCCCCCTCTGCTCCCACCTGGAATACTGTGTCCAGTGCTGGGCACCCCAGTTCAAGAAGGACAGAGAGCTGCTGGAGAGAGTCCAGTGCAGGGCTACCAAGATGATGCATGAGGGAGCTGGGGCTCTTTAGCCTGGAGGAAACTGAGGGGGGACCTCATCCATGTCAATATGTTCAGGGCAGTGTCAGGAGGGTGGAGCCAGACTCTGCTCAGTGTTGTCCAGTGTTAGAACAAGAGGCAATGAGAAGTTCAGGGTAAACACAAGGAAAAACTTGTTCACAGTGAGGGTGACAGCAGGTGAGCTCCAGCCTGGAGCATTGGATCATCTTCCTATAGTAGGGTCTTTCAGGTGGAAGTTGGAATGAAAACCTCTCAGTTGTGTAATCTGGTGGACTCCTGAACTTCTCCACCAGATGTGTGCCCTGCATGATCAGTAGAACTCACTTGGCTGAGCATTATATATTTGGAGAGTCCAGAGTCTCTTCATGGAGACTGTAATGGTTTGAAACTGGAAAAGTAGATTGGAATTGAGAAGGATTGGGAATAAGAAGGAAACTCTTCACTCTGAGGGTGGTGAGACACTGGCATAGCTTGCCCAGGAAAGCTGTGGATGCTCCATCCCTGGATGTGTTCAATCCCAGGTTGGATGTGGCTTGGAACAATGGAATAATTAATAACTTCTTGATACAAGCATTTGCAGAAATAATGATTAAAATAAACTTGGGATTATTTTCCTCCTGTTTTCCCTATTTATACTATTTTTTGGGACAAATATAACACTCAGCCTTCATAATTTCATGCAAATGGACTAAATCTCTGCTAATTAATCAAGCTAATTTGTCACCAAGCTGCTTTTCCCTTAGCAGTATTTTGTAGATAAACTTTAAAAATCCAGCAGGTACATCTTCTCACTTTTTAAATGCTACTTGTGGTTTTAAAGTCTCTCTTGTATGTCTTGAAATTCTTCTGTCTGTTCACCTTTAGCTAGAGATGATTGCCATGGAAAATCCTGCAGACTTGAAGAAGCAGTTGTATGTTGAATTTGAAGGAGAGCAAGGGGTAGATGAAGGAGGTGTTTCCAAAGAATTTTTTCAACTGGTTGTGGAAGAAATCTTCAATCCAGATATTGGTATGTGCTCTCTTAATTTACTTACCCATTTCAGGTTTTATTTCCTCTCCTTCCTCCAGCTGCAAAGAGATCCTACCAAAGGGGGTGCAGATCCAGAGTGTGGCAGGGATGTCAATTTGTAGTAAAAAACCAAGAATAATGAGAAATATTGGATCCAAAGCTTTTTATTTGCATTTTAAGCCACATTTCCATCTTAACTCTTTTTTTTTTTCCTCTTTCTCCCTGCACCAACCCTTTAACCTTCTATCTTTATACACACAGGACATGCTGCTTTTGATTTGAACAGATGAAAATATTACAAAGAAATTATATTAGAATAGGAATGAGATTGGTAAGGTTCCTACACTTAATTTCGTAGTTGATGTTGCATATGATGTCACATTGTTCTTCCAGGGCCATTGGGTTCACTGAAGTGTTTTATTTAAAATAAAGCTGTTTTTCTTGATTTTGTAGCTTAGAAAGTTGTTGATGAAGCACAGAAATTAATTGTGACAAAGTAAAGAAGAAATTCCCTTGCTTTCACTGCACACAAACCAGTTCTTGTACCAGTAGAGCCCCTTAAACAAGTGTCTTCTTCCCTCTAAAAACTATTAACTTGGAATCTGAATTAGCAAAGTTGCTTGGAATAAATCAGAGCAGGTAAATGAAGGAAATCTTGGTGCTTAGAAATACAACTTAGTCAAATATCAAATCATTCTGTGTCTGGATTGAAATACTTTGTGGTGTTTAAAGTCTGATTCAGTGAGATCCAGCCAGTGGATTCCATCATATTAAACTCCCTTTTTTTACTCAGAGGAGGCAAGAACTCAGGAGAAATTCAGCCAGCTGTGAAACTAACCACGAGTTGGGAGCATTCTGATGCAAATATTTCTCCCAGTGTGTGTCAGACACCTTTTCTTGCTGAAATAAACCCAAATTCCACCTCGTTTCAACCCCCCTCTCCTTTTGCTCTTCACAGGGATGTTCACCTACGATGAATCTACAAAACTCTTCTGGTTTAATCCGTCCTCTTTTGAAACTGAGGGGCAGTTCACTCTGATTGGCATAGTGCTGGGGCTGGCCATTTACAACAACTGCATCCTGGATGTGCATTTCCCCATGGTTGTCTACAGGAAGCTCATGGGCAAAAAAGGAACTTTCCGGGATCTGGCAGATTCTCATCCTGTGAGTTCCTGCTCTTCTTGGGCTTCACTCCTGCTTTTCCACCCCACAGTTTCCTCTGGAGTGCACTGAGGCACAAAACATGGTCAGGAGTGGAAGTTAACAGCTGGAGTCTTGTGAAGTGTTTATTCAAATGAATTATTAAGCAGGAAAAGCTCTTAATGCATCTGGTTTGGAGGAGGCAGATGGATAATAATATAATAATAACTAATAATATTATTAATATATTCCTGAAGATATTCTGATGCTTGATGGATTTCTTAATATATTTCCAAATATGCTAATGGATAGATTTATTCAT
>VYZU01059935.1:0-34418 GCA_013401355.1 Ceyx cyanopectus
ACTTTATTCCTTCCTGGCTACCACCCCATGCCAAAACGACAGAGCTGAAGTGAAGCAAACACCCTCCCTTGTGAAACAAAGAGCTGCCTGTGAAGCAAACACCCACCCTCGTGAAACAGAGACTCACTTTGGTGATGTGGGTAGTAGTGGTAGTGCTGGTGGTTTCAGATGTGATTGTCTGTGCGCTCATCAACACACCCGGCTCCGAGTCGGCACCGCAATCCACCTGGGGAGCCAGCAGAGGAAACCCATCATCAGCAACAGCCCCCTGAGCAGGGGAGGTGGGAACTGCTCTGGATGAACACCCCCCCCTTGCTACAGGGAAACTCCTACACCAGGACACGAGAGTCACCCTTGGGTGAGCTACTCCGAGGCACCATCCCCCTCCCACCCCAACACCTTGGAGAGATTGACACCAAGGCAAGTGCTCAAAGCCCGGTGGAGACCCCCTGAGGGCACCTGAAACCCAGCCCCTGGCTTGGGCAGAGCCTCTCACCTGAGAAGACTCGTAGGTGATGGTTTTTGTTTCTGTGTGGACGACTGGCACTTCCTTGGTGGAGATTTCCAGGCTTTCCCCCCGGGGAACACCACTGAAACTGACCGTCTCGGTCTTCACCACCGGCGACTGCGTGAAGAACACACAAGTATTGGAAAGTTTGGCAAAGCTTTGGGGTTTCTCACAGTGTTTATTGGGGTTTTCTTCTTCACTTGGGTGTCCTGGTTTTGCTGGAATAGTTTTCCTCTTAGGAGCTGGTACAGTGCTGAGGGACAAAGATCTACTTGGGAGAGTCCAATGGAGGCTACAAGGATGAAGGGACTGGAACATGTGTGTGATGAGGAAAGGCTGAGAGCCCTCTGGGGCAGAGCAGCCTGAGAGGGGACTGAATCCATGTTTATCTAGAGCTGAGGGCTGAGTGTCAGGAGGAGGGGCAGCCTCTGCTCACTGTGCCCTGGGGTAGGAAAAGGGCAATGGATGGAGGCTGCCCAGGGCAGGGGTGGAGTCCCCGAGAACCCTGGAGGGGTTTCCAAGCCCTGGAGCTGTGGTGCTGAGGCCATGGGGCAGTGGTGCCCTGGCAGGGCTGGGGAGGGGTTGGACTGGATGGTCTGAAGGTCTCTCCTGCCCAAACCAAGCTGTAATTCACAATTCAGCAGAAGAATCACTGATTTATTATCAAATTACCTCAAAGTGAGACTTTCTTTCCAAGGACTCCGCCGGGTGCAGCGCTGCACTCTGCTCCTCCACCCTCTCACAAGGAGCAGCAGCCACTGCAGGGCCTCCTTCCCGTTTGTTCAGGGCCTTCCCAGCCTCATCCCTCTTCTCCTCCTTGGTCCCCTCAGCTGCCTCCTTGCCCGAGGCCGGGGCGTCCGGCGGCAGCGCGGCCGCTTTGGGATCCCCGTCGGCCCCGCGTCGCTCCGTCACAACCACTGTCTCCTCCACCACCTTCTTCACCACCTCCTGCTGGGACTGGGCCACCTGCTTCATCTCACTGCTCATTGTCTCCTGACACGTCGTCGTGTCTATTCTCTGTGGGGAAGCAGAGAAAACAATCAAACCCAAACCCCCTTGGTGCTGGAAGGGGACGACGCTACTCGCAGTAGCTCCTCAGCTGAACGTGCTGTGAAAACAACGAGATGGAAAATAAATGAAAAGCAAATAAACAAAGGGTGTTCTATTTTGCCAGTTTCTTTCACGTCATGTTGGTTTGTGGTCTGTAGGTCTTATCAGAAAAATAGAAATGAAAAGCCAAAGTGAGAATCCCTATTTTTCTAAGTGAAGAGAAACACCCCAGTGCTTTTTCTTGTTGGTATTTAATGGTTGGGCTAAATGATCTTGAACGTCTCCTCCAACCAAAGCGATTCTAGTTTTGCATAAAGGCAAAATACAGCACCCTGCGAAAATGACCAAAATAAAGTGAAATGAGAAAAAACCACAGGGTTTTTGAATTGCTTTTGTTTTGTTGCTGGATTTTTTTCCCCCTAGTGAAGCTGCACTGCTGCAGTCAAAGCAAAAGGCACACGTGAGTTAACGATGGAGCTTCCCAGCCATGCAGAAAACCAGGGGAGGGTAGCACAGAGCAACCGTGACGACAGAGGGGAACCGAACGGCCACCTGAGCCCAGGTCTGTGAAGCAGCAGTGACCCCTCCTATGAACTCGGTGGGTTTCCTGGCAGACTCTAGCAAAGTGAAGATGTCCGACCCGTCCAAGGCTTTTTCACTGGTGGAGTGTTTGGTCTAAACAGACAGAGAGAGGCAGAGTCACGGGCGGGGCGGAGGCAGAGCCGCGTGCGCAGACGTGGTGAGCTGCCAGAACCAGGGCGGGGTGGGTGGGGGAGAGAGACAGAGGAAGGGGAGAGAAGGTTGCGAGGGGAGAGGGTGGGTTGGAAAAGGGGGGAAAGAATGAGAAAATAAATCAGAGCAGATTCGGAGTGGCCGTAGTAAGCAAAGTAGTTACAAAGCAGAGTTGTTAGCGCTGGCGTTTCCAAGCAAAACTTACTGCTTTTAGTTACTTCTTTAGTTATTTCTTCTATTTATTCATTTATCTAGCTATTTATTTATCCTTCTAAGAAGCCACAGCAGCAACGCTACGTGTTTGGATCTTTACATCAACCAGAAAGGTTGGAAGCCTTTACATCGTGTCCGCTTCGGACCGTGGAGCCAACGGATGAGGAGGAGGTTGGGGCAGGGGGGGAAGTGGGGAGGAAAAAAAAATGAAGCTGGGTTGGCCACCATCAACACAAAGCCAGGCAGCAGGAGAGCTGAGAGGTGGGGTGGCGTGGGGGCATCGCCCAGAAGAAGGCCATGCTTTAATCTGTAAGCTGTGGCACCAAGTCAAAGCCCCCGTTACCACCACTCTCGTCGCCGCCGACTCGGTAACATAGTGAGCAGTAGCAATGGTAAAGGGCCGCTCCCGGGAGCGTCTCCACTCCGCCAGGCTCTTCTCCCTCCTGGAAACCCCCCCTGCTGCTTGCCCAGCTTGGCCTCCCAGGCCTCCTTCGGCTCTGCCGAGCGGGAAGGGTCCCGGCGGCTCCCGGAGCTGGCGCCGCTGCTGCTCCGTCCTCGGGGGCTGCTTGGAGCTCTCCTCTTCGGGACTGGCCGAGCGGGATTCCGCCTCCTTTATGGGGGCCAGGGAGTCGGAGACCCCCTTCCCAGCTTCCTCAGCAGCCCTGGGCTCCAGGATTTCATACCCGGCCGCCACCCGGATGATTTTCAGGGCTTCCTGCCCCTCTGTTTTCCTCCGGGCTTCTCCCGCCGGCTCCGCCGCTCTCTCGGCCTCTTGAGCTTTGCTTGTCATGGTGACGATCTTCCCGGACAGGGTGTCGTAGGACTTCCCTAAGGTGAAGGTTTTCTGCTTGCTGTCCTCTTGGAGCTGCACCTCACTTCCCAAGTCCTCAAAGCTCTGGGTTAGGAGGGCACCGGCCTGGAGCATCTTGGGCGGGAGGGCAGTTTTACCGCTCACAGTCACTACTTTGTATGCCAGGGTTTTTGTGGAGTCACCACCAACTACCTCAGAGGGTATTTTGTCTATAATAACCCAATCCTCAGTGCCCTATATTTAAGATATAAAAGCTAAATTAGAAGACCTGAAGGGTTGGCCTGGACTTGAGGTGCACTAAAAGCATGAGGACTCCTTAAGAAAGCAACACTGACTTTTTGTGAAGCTTAGAATAACTTTTAACCCATGTACCTCTTAAAGCAAACAAATAACAGAACCACCTTAGGCAGAGTACGAGATTCCTTTGCATATTCCCTCCCCTCAGGGGCCCATCTCAGGTGGACACACAAATTACTTTTGCCAGACTATTTCTCTATTAATTTGAAGCATTTTAGCTCATCATCCCTGGAGAGAGACATTCCAAGTGGGTCTTGAGAGGGCTCTGAGCACCCTGCTCTAGTTGATGTCCCTGCTCCCAGGACTGGATGAGCTCTGGAGCTCCCTTTAACCCAGCATGGCTATGATTTAAAATGTAAACTGGCATCACCCTGGGGTTAAAAATCAGATTATTGCCAGGCTACAGTGCAACCCCAGTTACAGAAACAGGGCAAATGAGCCCGTTCAGCTGCTCCCCACTGGCACACACCCCACTGGCCAGGATCTGGAGTAAGGGGGATTTATCCACAGCTGAAGCTTGTGCCAAATTTCCTTGTTTTCAATCCCCTTCGGGACTGTTTACACCCAACAGCAAATTCAGGAAGCAACTTAAACCAGCATCTTCTTCCTCCTCACACCAATCAACTCTTGGATCCCCTTTGTGCAACCAGAGGGCGTAACGGGTTTATCTAAGCCAAGGTGACAGCTTAAAATGAAATGAGTGATAAAAAAACAAAACCCCAAACAACCTCGAGGGATGACGGGATAGTTTTCTGGATAATGATCTGATGAGCAGCAACCAAAGTGCCCGTGGATTCTCCTTCCTGCAGCTTCTTCTCTATCCCACTTGGCTAACGGGGAAACCAAGAAGAACACAAAGTTCACCGTCGCGCGGCGGAATCCGAAGCCGTTGGGGAAAACAGGAAGGAAAATTCAGTGTGATCAGGGTCCCCCCGTGCTGGAAACACATGCACCAAGCAAAGGACAGCCACCAACGGCACCGTGCAAGGGGGTTGTGAAGTAGCAGGGAAAAAAACAGTCTCTTAGCAGCTCCAGAGGGGACTCGTTCCCCAGAAACTGGCCCCTCCCAGGGAAATAATAATAAAAAATAAAAAGCAAAACACAACACGTGTGCTTGGAAAGGAAAAAAAAAAAAAAGATATAAAACAATAAACCATCGCCAGCCTGACTAACTGCATTGTGAGAAAGTATGAGGTGTTTTTACCTGCAGTTCAAGGACTGTAGTACCTCCCTTCTGCAAAAATATGAGTTTCTCTGATTTTTCAATTTCTTCTTTGGTCTAATGTCAGGGGAATAAATGGGTTTAGTAAATGGAGGGTATAAAGTCCACTCTACTACACAACAGCTCACTGTATTCCTCCACAGACTACTGACTGAGTGGTCAATTAGGCAGCAGAATCAAGCAGAATTCTGCAGCCAAGAGGTTTCCATGAGGAAGTGACATCAGTGCCTCTTGGTGACAAGTGCACAAGGTAACCAGAGTGACACCTGGCTGTGGGCTTCATTCCACCTTCACTGTGCCTGCTGCCACCTTCCACAGCTCCCCTCAGAAGCCTCCAGCAGGCTCCTCCACCCTGCCTGTGGCTCCTTCTTTTGCCTTCACTGGATCTGAACCAAGACTCTCAGCTTTTTTTGGAAGATCTGTCTGGTTTAGGGCAATGCTGAAGGTCACTTTGTGACCTCTGGATCTCATTATCACCCCATTATCTACCCTGTTATCTCATTATCTACAAAATAACTCAAAGGCAGCTTCTTAATTGGCAAGTTTCTTGCAAACACTTGGAGGCTGCCCAGTGAAGCAAGGACTTCTCACGTGTGTACTCTGCATGAGAAGGCACATGCTGAGCCATCCACCCCTTATGGAACTGGCCAAGTGGCTCTAATCACCATCATCATCCCTTCCCTGCCTTCAAAGACTGACAGGGCTCTGCCCATTGCTCTCTATTTTCTCTTCAGCCTTGGTATCACCCCCCCCAGCCTTCCCTCTCTACACTGCTGCTCCCAACCAGTCAACATGGTTTAATTTTTCTCTCCATCACCTTGCTGGTTTCTCTCACGCATGGCTGGGCTTCCTCGAGCTCACCAAGCCTGCAGCCCAGGCTGCACCTTGCACCCCAGAGAGACCCAGTTCTGCCATGAGGCTTACAGTGAGTTTCATCCTCTGAATACCTCTATGTCACAGAACCCACCATGGAGGGGTCTGGAAAGCACCTCTGGGGATCATCTGGTGCCACCCCCCTGCTCCATCCAGCATCTCCAGAGCAGGGTGGGGTTGGAATCTCTCCAGAGACGGAGACTCCACAACCTCTCTGGGCAGCCTGGCACAGGCTCTGACACCCTCACAACAAACAACTTTCTCTTCCT
The DNA here is from genome assembly GCA_013401355.1 of Ceyx cyanopectus. Lineage (NCBI taxonomy): Eukaryota > Metazoa > Chordata > Aves > Coraciiformes > Alcedinidae > Ceyx > Ceyx cyanopectus. Next base: position 5,976 of record VYZU01059935.1, read on the forward strand.
GGCTTCCAGTTGGTGCCCAGTGCCCCTTGGCCTGGCCCTGGCACCACTGCCCAGAGTCTGGCCCCATCCTCTTGCCCCCCAGGGCCCTTTCTCTCTTGCTCAGCATTGCTCAGCTCCCCTCTCAGGCTGCTCTGCTCCAGCTGAACAGCCCCAGGGCTCTCAGCCTGGCCTGGCACAGAGATGCTCCAGCCCCTCAGCAGCTCCACACCACCACTGGACTCTCTCCAGTAATTCCTCATCTCTATTGAACTGAGGAACCCAGCACTGGACACAGCATTCCAGAGATGGCCTCACCAGGGTGAGGGAACAGAATAGAGGGAGAATCAGCTGGCTACACTCTTTTGCAACCCAGGAGAGCCCCACCCTTCTTGGCCATGAAGACCCACTGCTGGCTCATGGGCAACTTACTGTCCAGCAACAGACTTCCAGAGAAAGATTCCCAGGAATGAATCAGAGTCACTCCTCCCCAGCTGCAGGACCTTGCCCTTCCTGAATAAACTTCACAATGTTCCCTCCACCCAAGTCTCCAACCTATGCAGGTCCTTGAACAGCAGCAAGCTCCGGAGCGTCAGCCCAGTTTGGTGCCACCAAAAAAAGCATCCGAGAGGACCCTGCTGCCAGCGTGGATTCCTGGCAAACAGGAGCAGCTGGCCAAGCAGGGAACGGCCTCTACCTACACTTGAGGGTGGAGGGAAGGAGGTAAAGGAAGCCTGGGAGCTCACGCTGACCTCTTCAGGCACTAGTGGTTCAATCATGGGGGCCTCCTCCTGCCTGGCGGCCAGGCGCACAGGAGAGGTGGAAAGTCTCTTCTCCCACTCGTTGGACACGGCTGTTTCCGTGGAGCTTTCCAGGAAGGTGCGTTTCAGCTCGCTTATATTGGTCTGATGTTTCATCAGATCTTCCTGGGTTTTGTCTAGGTCCTGGATGGTTGTGAAAGAACAGAGTGGGTTTGTGACGCGGCCTACGAGGCGAGGAGGTTGCAGAGCCCGGCCCGCCCTCCCAACCACCAAACCAAAACCAAAACCACCAAAACAAAGCACTAAACCAAATCAAACCACCAAAACAAAGCACCAAACCAAACAAAACCACCAAAACAAACCAAACAAAACCACTAAAACAAACCACCAAACCAAACAAGCCCACCAAAATAAACCAAAGCACCAAACAAAACCACAAAACCACCAAAATAAACCCAACAATCAAACCAAACCACCAAAACGAACCAAACCACCACGACAAACCAACCCCACACAGCTTGGTTAGTAGTAAGAGGGGAGTGACACCTGGGGGAGGAGGGGGAGGAAGCACAGCACCAAAGACAACACTCTGTGAAAATGTGGCATTTTGCAAGAGAAGAGCACAACCAGATCTCGGACGGGTGGAGGAGGAGGAGGAGGAGGAAGATTAAAACAAAAAAAAAACCCAAACCAGCCCCAAAACACTGGGCTGTGTTGAACACCTGCTCAGGAGGCTTCCACCCGGCCGTCCACACACAGGCACGTGGATGCACACACAGGGGGGGCTAGGAATGTGTTTATGGGACACGTTAGAGGAACTGTTGTCACCTGAGGGAGTGGGGGGGGTGTGTGTTACAAAAATCAATCGGTTTTTTTTTTTTTGGTTTCTTAGGAGGTGGGAGCAGAGGGTTCATGCATCAGAGTGCAGAGGTTTACCACTAGAACTAACACACAGGTACATACATGCACTGGTATATACCAATACCAACCTCTAACATAAGATTACTATGTTTGACATACACATTTTCACCCTGTATTCGCTTAATCAGACTATTCTGAAAGAAGTGGAAAATAAAAGGGAAAAAAAAAAAAGGGAGAAGGTAAGGGACACAGTATTGAAAGGATACAAAATGCTGTTTCTACACATTTCTTCACAGAGAACTGACAGTAACATGCTGAGGGAGGTGGGCACCTCCTGACATGGAGCACTGACCAGGCTGCTTGTTTCTGTACCTGTGCCTTTAGATCCCCGTCCTCCTCTTGGTCCGACTGCCAGCATGGGAAAGATGGAAAAACAACACCTCACCCACTGCTGCCACCCCAGCAATGCACTGGGCTGAAGAACAACCCACAACCCCACAATATTCTCTACCTGGGGTGAAGAAATCCCACAAACAACCCACAAACCTACAGTTTACCTGAGGGGCTTCAGGAGAAGGAGTTGGCCCTGGCAGGGTTCTCTTCCCCAAGTTATTAGTTGTGACAAAGCAGGATTAAGCATTTTCCCCTCTTATAAATCCCACTGAGCTCCAGTGCATCCCCAGTTTGGGAGCAGCAGCTGGACCTCCTCACCCAAATCCCAGCTGCTTTAGGACTCGATAGCAACAGCAAATTCTCTGGAAGTCTAATCCCAGAGTTTAAACACAGGACAATTCCCAGGCCACAGGTAAACAACCCACTGGGAATAGATGGAGCAGGTTTTATTTGCCAGTTCCCTCACCTCTGTCCCTTTCTGTAGAATTTTAGAAAATAAATTAAAATAAATAGAAATCTATTTCATGTTTGGCCTGAAATATGTCCATTCCAGGAGCTCTCTGCAAGGGGGGTGCTGCTGAAACAGCACACGCTGGAATTTTCAGATGGCCAGACTGATTTTCAGATTTGGCAGAATTTTCACACTGAATTTTCAGATGGCTGAAGTTTTCACACTGAATTTTCAGACAGCCAGAGTAATTTTCAGATCAATTTTTCAGATAGCCAGAATTTTCAGATGGAACTTTCATTTGGGACAGAATTTTAAGGCTGAATTTTCAGCCAGCCAAATCTTTTCAGACTGAATTTCCAGCTGGCTGATGTACCACCCAGTCTGAAAATCAGGTATCCCTAAAAGAAAACTGCAGTTGATAAAATCTCCCCTAAAATATGGTTTATTTTCTGTAGGGCTCAATGCCTGAGGCACTTCAAAGCATGCTGGACTCTGGCCTTGTCTCAACAGGCTTCAAGTTGCTGCTTCATTTGGATTCTTTCATTCTCACGCCACTATTTTGTTGTTAATTTTTCGTATTGTCCTAATTAGTCAAACGACCCCTGGGAAAAAAAATCCTCTGATTACTCCAGAACTCAGTTCAAATCTCTTCTATTTACAGCATGGGCTGAACTGTCCTGACGTGTCACGCAGAGAATCTGATCCTTGATCATTTTAATGGCCCGAAATCTTCACGCGATCCTCCCGAGCAGCTACGGGGGGGGTGGCCATGGGGAGGCTCTGCTCTCCTGCCAGATGTCAGGCCACATTCAGCTCACATCTGCAGCTGCAGCCCCATGAATTATGGAAGCTTTTGTGGAGTCACAGTCATGTGGTGGGTGAGGCAGCTCAGTGCCAAGAGACATTTTTTATTGTTCCGAGAAGATACCTGGACGCTGGTGGCTGACATGTGAACTTATACTTAGATATTGGCAAGGTGGAAATACCTTTGTCCAGAAAACTGCTCTTTCCTGCTTCCCCCCCAGCCCTTTCTCCCTCTCATGGGCTGCAGAGAACAAGAGCATCCAAGCAAAGAGAAAAACCCCGGGTGTGGTGCGACCATGGGTGGTGATGTGGCCGCTGACCCAACACCCGGCACAAACCCAACAGGGGAGCACCAAAAACTGGAATCCACCAAAGAAAACTTGAGTTCACCAAAAGAAACCCTTGAGCCCACCAAAAAAACCCCCTGAAGTCCAAAAAAAAAATAAAAATCTTGAGTCCACAAAAAAAAACTCAGGTCCATCAAAAAAATCCCTTGAGCCCATAAAAAAAATCTCAAGTCCACAGAAAAAAAATACTGAGTCCATCAAAAAAACCCCTTGAGACAACAAAAAAGAACCACTTGAGTCCACCAAAAAACTTGAGTCCACAAAAAAAACTCGTGTCCACCAGAAGAAACCCTTGAGCCCAACAAAAAACTTGAGTCCACCAGAAGAAACCCTTGAGCCCATCAAAAAACTTGGGAGCCCACCAGAAGAAACCCTTGAGCCCACTAAAAATCCTGAGTCCATAAAGTAATTCAAGTCCACAAAAAAAACCCCACTCAAGTCCACCAAGAATAAAACTGGAGTCCACCAAAATAAACCCTTGAGCCCACAAATAAACTTGAGTCCACCAAGAAAAAATCTTGAGTCCATCAGAAGAAACCCTTGAGCCCATCAAAAAACTTGAGTCCATAAAATAATTCAAGTCCACCAAAAAAAACGTACTCGAGTCTACCAAGAAGAATATGGAGTCCACCAGAAGAAACCCTTGAACCCATCAAAAAACTTGGAGTCCACCAAAATAAACCCTTGAGCCCATCAAAAAATTTGAGTCTATCAAAAAAAATCAAGTCCACCAAAATAAACCCTGGAGCCCACCAAAAATCTTGAGTCCATCAAAAAAAATCAAGTCCACCAGAAGAAACCCTTGAACCCATCAAAAAACTTGGAGTCCACCAAAATAAACCCTTGAGCCCACCAAAAAACTTGACTTCACCAGAAGAAAGGAGCCCACCAAAAAAACCTCAAGTCCACCAAAGACAACTGGAGCTCCCATGGAAACCTCCCCCGTGCCCACTCAGGAAGCCACGGAAGCAACCCCACGGCTGAACCCCCCCGGGTTGGCCACGCTGTTGGCACAGCCCCGTGCCCAGCCCCACGGCGGGCGGCCGTACCAACCTCGGTGGCGGTGGTCTCGCCGTCGGCCGCCGTGTCCGTCTGCTCGCTGTCCGTCTGCCGGGTCCCCAGAGGAAGGCAGGGGAGAGAGAACAAACCCGGCCCGGTCAGCGCGCGCCGCTCGCCCCACCGGGGAGAGCTCGCTCCGGTCCGGATCGGCCCCGCGAGCTTGCCGCTCGCTCACCGCTCGCTCACACCGCGCACCGCAGGGAAGCAGCGAAATTCAACGCTCGCAAGGCTGGATTAGTCAACAGAACAGACTCAGAGGAAGACTCGAGGCGTACTGGACACAAGAGATGGCTTTGCCGGAACCGATCGAGAGGCCAAATGAAAAGGTTCCTGGAGAAGTGTTGGTTGATTTGGTAGTTTTGGGGGTTTAAAATGTTTATTTTTTTAATTTATTGTTATTTTTAATCCTTAAGAAAGCCAGCTGGCTTTAACAATTAATTAAGAACAAAAAAAGATGTTTTTTCTAAACAAACTATTATTTTCTAAACTTTTCTTCCCATGGTGATTTTAACAGCAAATTATTCATCCAAATTTTGTTTGGCCAATATCAATTAATGAAGCTGTCGGTTTTTTGGTTTTATATCCAGAGGGGGAAAAGATAATTAAAAAAATAAATAAAAACCAAACAAAACCAAAAGAAATCACAAGAAACCACAACAAAACAACCCCCCCCCTAAAAGGTTCCTGGAGCAGTCACCTCAGCCCTCAGGCTCCACCCTACACCCAGGAGTTCAAAACCCAGCCCCACAGATCCCCCTAACGAGCTGCTGTTGGTGGCCAGGGTGGAAAAGAATGGAAATGGACATTAAAATAATTAAAAAAAAAAAAAAAAAAAAAAAGGATTTATCAGAATGTGGGTGGAAGAAGGAAAAGAAAAGCAACTGCCCCTCAAAAAACACCCACCCAACATGTAGTGGGGATGAGTGAGAAGGAAACAAAGCACAGCATTGCATGGACTCATCCACCCTGTGAGGAACATTAAAGTGGAGAAGCCAAGTCCAGGGATAATTGGGGATGCTCCAGAAGCTCACGGAAGAGCAGTCAGGGAAGAAGTTGCTCCCACTGCCCCAGGTTGCTGCTCTGAGGAGTGATTTTCTTTTTGTGTGGACCTTGGATCATCTAAAGCAGCCCAAGCAGGTGGGTTGAAGTTTAGGGCAATGCAGCTCGTCCTGAAATCTCATCAGTATGAAAAGAGAGCAAAAAGCTGGAGGGAGAATCGGGCTTCCCTCTGCACATCCTCTCTTCTGGCATTTCCTGACAGCTCCAAGCTTTCATAAAACTTTTTTTTTGGATAATTTGTTCACGGCTTTGTTTTCTACCATCCCTTCCTTGGAATAATTTGCACTGTGTGACAAGCAGCAGACTAAGCAGGAGCTTTGTGCTGCTTGGTGAGTGCGTGGAGGGAAGTTACAGGGAAGTTTTGGAGCTTTCAATAAACAGATGACTTTTTAAACCCAAACTGTAATGCCTAAAGAATTCTCCCTGGCTGGGAAAACTGCTCTCACTAAATGTTAGACAGATTTTCATTTACTACTGAAGGATCTCACATCCTTGTAACATTATAAGCAATTGTAAATATATGGCCATATAAAAAATATCAGAGACCTGGGCTTGTTGAGCCTGGAGAGAAGGAGGCTCTGGGGAGACCTTCTGGCTCTGGCAGCTCCTCACAGGAGGCTGGAGACTGTAGAACTAGTGGCTGCCAAGGTGCAGACACAGAAGGGGGTGAGCTCTGAGGGGTGGGTTGTGTCTCTGGCAGCAGGGACCATCTCCAGACCCTCTGCTCGAGGGTGATCAACAGCACCACAAGGTGTGAGATCCATTCAGGGGGATCATGGAGTTGGAATTCACACAGTCAGAGTTACTTGAAATAAAGCTCTGGGGTTATCATGAGTTAAGTCAGGTTTTCTCCAGAGCCAGGAGCTGAGGTGGCCACAGTGGAGCTGCTGGTGGGTGGGGGAGGACAGGCAGGTGAGGAGCTGCAGCTGCCACCCCTTCTACCACGTGGTGGGACGTGCTGTGATTTGTTTTGGCAATGAAATGCAGACATGCCTGAGTGAGAAACACATCCACTGTCATGCAATAGCCCAGACATGAAATTCCCCCTGGATTAGGCACAAGTCTGTGGTGTCTGCTGGGAAGCACCACGGGACACCTCCAGGTGACACCAAAAAGCCTGTTTTGATAGGTTGGCATGCTCAGTCCTTCCTAACTACACCCCTTTCTGAGAGGAACTGAGAGATGGTGCATAAAGAAAAGTGTGGCCAGTAAGTCCAGGGAGGTTCCAGGAATAGTGTGTCCAGTTTTGGAGTCCCCAGTTCAAGAGGGACAGGGTCTGTCTCTCTGGACAGAGTCCAACAAAGCTGAAAAAGGGATTTCCACCTCAACATGAGGAGGAAATTCTTTGCTGTAAGGGTGACAGAGCCTGGAATAGGATGCCCAGAGAGGCTGTGGAGCCTCCTTCTCTGGAGAGATCCCAACCCCACCTGGCTCTGTTCCTGTGTGGGCTGCCCTGGGTGCCCCTGCTCTGGCAGGGGGGTTGGACTCACTCTCCAGAGCTCCCTTCCCACCCCTCCCAGTCTATGATGGGTTATGTAACCCCAGCATGGCCACTGTTGCTGCTCCTGCCACCAGGTTAATCCACGGGCAGGGCAAATGTCCATTGAGACCTCAAGGCTGCCATGAAATGAGGACACAAACAGAGGAGGTGACATTTGGGGTGCCCTCAGAAACTGCACGTTCTGACAGAGGGGTTTGGCAGCAGCGAGCCCAAAGCAGCTACAGATGCTGTACTCAGAGGATAAACTGATGCTGCGTTTGGCTTTCTGTAAAAAGGAAATTAAATCCTGCGCCAAGTGTTACAAAACCAGTGGCAGATTGCACAGATTCCACTGGTTTACTGGGGACAAGCACGGCAGTAGCAGGGACAGACACGGCCACGCAGTCTGAGAGTGTCTCATCTGAGGGTTTGGTTAAGAATTTCTGCATATGTGACCAGCTCTGGAGTCCTCAGCACAGCAGGGACAGGGAGCTGCTGAGTGGCAGAGGCTATGCCAGGCTGCCCAGAGAGGTGGTGGCTGCCCCAGCCCTGGCACCATCCCAGGGGAGGTTGGTGGTCTGAGCATCCTGTGATTCTATGATGAAGAGGGAAAAGGAAAAACTGAGGAAAAAAATGTACTCATTATTTAATTCTGTCAACAAAGGACAAGTAGGCACAGAAAAAAAAACCCAAGATGCCAGGTACCCTGTCACTTCAGGGGATTCCTGTCCTCCTGGAGATCTCACCACACCCATAGTTCCAGAACTGCTCTGCACTTCTCTTCCACAGTGGTTGGTTTATCTGCCTGGGATAACCCCGCTGGCAACAGAACCCTGCAGAGGGCACCCCGAGGAGCATGCCCTGAACATCTGTCCCGGCCTGACCTCGAGAGGCTGGATTTCAGCTCAGGGAAGCTATTTAATCTGCAGCAGAGATGGGATCAAGGCTGAAAATCCACATCTGGGTTTTGCTGGACCAGAAAGACTGTTCTGGGCTCGGGTCACAGCTGACAGGCTCTTGCAAAAGCCTGAGACTACCTAGATTTGTAACATGCTGAAGTTGGTGAGGGTGCCCTTCATTCTGTTATTGTTGGGTAGCTAGTTACATAATGGATGTGCATTGGCATTTACATAATGAGCAGGAAATGGTATTTAATATCCTCAGGAAAAACTGAGAGAGGGAAGAAAAATGGCCTCAGGTTGCACCAGGTTGGGTATGAGACAACAGTGCTTCCCTGCAAGGGGTGTCCAGGGCTCTCCCAGGCTGCCCAGGGCAGCGGTGGAGTCCCTGTGACCCCTGGAGGGGTTTTCAAGCCCCCCTGGTGCTGAGGGCCATGGGGCAGTGGTGCCCTGGCAGGGCTGGGGATGGGTGGACTGGATGATCTGAAAGGTCTCTTCCAACCAAAACGATTCTGTGACTCAAAGATGTCTTGGTGGGTTTGTTTACAACAGAATCAGAGAATCATGAAGGTTGGAAGGTCCTCCAGAGCCAACCAGTGGCAATTTGTGTCGTGCCTCAGCTGACACTGTTCCAACCGAGCCCCTTCCACACAGTTGTGCCTAACCCCGGGCTCCACGCTGCACTCCCAAAACCAGAACCAAAACCCAAACCAAACCAACACCCGGTGAACAAAAACCAAACCAAAAACCCAACCAAACCCCAACCCACCCCCCACCCCAACTTCTAACATCAGCACGGACAGAAACGAGGCTCTGAAACAGGAGCGGGAATCGCAGGGGTTGGGGCTGAAGCGCTGGACACGGCCAAGAGCGTGTGTGGGCTGCCGAGGTACACACCTCTTCCTCTGAACTGTCACTCAGGTCATTGGCAAGTGAGGCGCTCAAGGAGGCCGCCTTGGGCTCCAGGTAGCAGAGGCACAGAGCCAGAGGGAAGGAGAGAGTGAGGGCGTATGGCACTGAGAAAGAGGCAGACAGCAGGAAGAAGAAGATGAAGAGGAAGCAGGGCACGAGGGAAGGGGAGCGGATGGGCAGGTAGCGCTGCAGGCTGGCGGGCAGGAGTGGGGTGTCGGACAGGTTGGGGAGCGACAGGTAGCCGTCGTCATCCAGGAGGGAAGGGAAGCCCTCGGGGAGTTGCAAGGAGAAGGAGAAGAGCGTCCCGCCCTTGGCGGCGCGAGGCCCGCAGCCGCACGGCGAGTCGCGCTGGGCCGGGACAACCGGGCCTCTCCCAGCAGACTCCGGCTCGACGGCCTTCTGGGGGCTGTCGGCGGGCGCCCGGTTACCCGGCGGGGCCTCGGGCCCGGCGCTCTCCTTGCATCTCCTGCGGAGCTGTGCCGGGGGCTGCGGGGATGGCGAGGAGCGGGGAGGGGCAGCGCCAAGCAGAGGGGGCTGGGGACGGGGGCGGGGGGAGAAGCGGCAAACGAGGCGCGAAAGCAAAAGGACAAAAAGAAAACTGTCATTAGTGAATTTTCTTCCGCTGGCGAGAAATCATTTCTATTAGACAGAGCTCTGCACAAACAGTAACAGCACAGCCTGACACCCTGCTGGTGGAGTCGCCGGCCCTGGGGGTGCTTCAGGGTGGGTTGGAGGTGGGTTTGAGGGATGTGGGTTAGGGGTGAACTGTGTAGAGTGGGAATGGTTGGACTGGGTGATCCCAAGGGGCTTTTCCAACTGGAATGATTCTATTCTCTGATTCTAACGGGCGTGTGCTCCCTCACACCACAGGTATCACAAATCAAGGGCTTGGGTTCAAAAGGCAACTTCTTGACCCAGCATTTGGCAGCTCATCCGGATCAGCATTAAAACCACCCCAGTCGTGTGGGGAGCTCCCAGTGCTGCCAGTTTCCCCTCACTGCCAGACTGGCTGTGGGTCACAAGGAGTTTTTGAACGTGGAGAGCAACAAAAGGCTGAGGGGATGTGTTCCTGATACCAACACTGCTCAGGACAGTGTTTTGGAGCGGGTGGCACTTCTGGATGGGGACCAGATGCCTCCCATCTATGCCTTGGACAACTCTGATAGTAATATTAAAACCCCAAGGAGATCTTTTATGTGCCCAAACTCTTCCATTACAATATTGAATAAATAGATACATCTAGGTCCTAAACCTAAATAAACCACATTCTGGTTTGGGTGGAGCATATTGCTTACTACTGATGGAAAGACCTGTCCTAGATCGATATCTACACCACCAGTAGCTCCCATCACCACCCAAACTGGGCATCCCCACTGGCCTGCCCTCAGCCCTGCCCGACACAGCCACATCTCCTCACAAATCAGAAGGTGACTCACAGCAAAGAGGTAGAAACGTGGTTTTGCTACTAGTGTGACCACAAAAGTGGTGGTGGATGGCTTTGCTATTCTGCCTGCAGGGAATTCAACGGGTCCTTGAGGTCGCTCAAGGACAAAAAGTTGGTAGGAGGAGGGAGGTGATTCAGCAGGTGACTGTCAACCTCTCACAACTGCTGTTCACAAGGACAAACCTCAGAACTCTGCCAGGACAGACCTACCATGATCAGATGGATCAGAGGTGTTTTGGCCACAGCCAACTAGGTGCAGGTGGCTCCATGACACTGATTTCCTGACCGAGCCCAAAGAGCCTGAGCTGCTCCATCCACCATGCACCTCCCCAAGGAGCTACAAAAGCCATTTCAACCCTGCTGCCACTCCCAGCTCCTGTGAGCAAATTACTTCAAAGCCAAAAAACAGTGTCTCCTCTTAACATCTTGCTCCTCTCTCTCCTCTACCCAGATCAGTTCAGGCAACATGTATTCCCAAATTAAGCAACCAAAACCAAGCCTAACTTCAGACCACTTGCAAATGTCTCCTTCTTGGGCTTCATGCAGTGAGCTCAAGTCAAAATTTGATGTTGATGGACCCTGTCTTTTCTGATTCTACCTTTTTTCTCTCCACTGTCCACCTCTGAAAATCAGCATCTCTTCTGTCCCCCTGCTTCATTCACCTCATCTTAATCACCCAGCAGATGGGATTCAGAACGAAGTGCATGGAGACGGTGGGGGAAGAATCAAAGTTAACAACTGAGCAGAGAATCAGCAGCCAAACTGAGTTTCCTCCAATGCAACACTTCAAACGAGGAAAGCAAATGCTTGTGTGAGCCAGAAAATAAAAGAAAGAATATACTGACACCCAAAAATGAATGGAGAAAAAATGCTCACTGAGATACATGTGAGGGAACAGTGTTGGGAGTGAGGGAGAAAAGCACAGGGCTACGTGGAAGATCAAGGAGCTGTTTTGTTGCCTTGTCTAAATCTAAAACCCACGATGCCCACACTGAAAATCAAAGGATAAGAACAAGCCCTGCCAGGTTATTCTGGGGTTTGTCCTACAGAGCTCTTGAATATCCTGTAAAAAACACTGTGCTGACTGATAAAGGGATTTCAAAGAACAATCCCAGGCTCATTTTAACTAAAATTAGTTTCAACACCAATTTTACATCACAGGGAATGGGGAAAGGACTGTAAAAATCCTGACTCAAGGCACGTCCATCCAACGGGGTCTATTCAGGTTTTCTCTCCCAGGTGTATTCCAGCTCCCTCCCTCCCTCCTGAGCAATTCTGCACCCCCTCTGAGCAGGTGAGTGAGACACAACCCTCCCCAGACTCTACCTTGGTGTCGTGGCGTGCTGCTGAGACCGGGGTGACCTCCTCTGCTCTTTTCTTTTTGCCCTCTTCATCGTCCTTCTCTTCTTCTGCCTTCTTCTCAGGGGTCACAGTGGTTATCAAGTTGGTCTGAGAGATGCCCTTTGTTGTGGCGTACTGGCCAGTACCAACCTCTGCAGCAGACACAGAATCCTTCATGTACATTTCATGGTTTTCACTCACTGATGCTAAAAGCAAATATTTGAAAAAGGGAAAGGCTGAAAATAGATCTTAATGATTTTTATTTTTTTTTTGGCTGAGAAGATGCTAAAAGGAAAGAGCTGGGTTAGTAAAACGTGCAATAAAAATAAAGCATTGCCAACAACTCCATTTTTGCTTCAGGAAGCTAAAAGCACACGTGTGTACATTTAATAAGCCATTTACTTGAAGTAAAAGAGTAAAGCTCGTGGCTTTTCCAGGAGCAAACACAGCCTGGGGCCGTGCACACATATGGCTGTGCCCAACATCAATGAACAGCAGCAAGATGATAAAGTAATGAGGAAAGAAATCTGATTTTTTTTTCCACTGTTGGCAAAGATTACCTCAAAATATTATCATAATTTCAGGGAAGATGTTTAAAAACAGAAACCAAAATCCCAAACAAACAGAAACTAATAACTTGATTGTACAAAGCATCTGGCAGCAGAGAGTAGCTCAGACACTTGTACTGTTGCAGAACAGTGACAGAGTTGGATCTGCTGTAGAAATGCAGACAAATGAACATCCTCATCATGCCAGTGCTGCTCCTGCAGCAAAGCAGCAACAGAATTAAATACTAATCAATCAATCAAGGCCTTGCCACAGTTCTGAGGCAGGACACAGAAGGAGAAGCAGTGATGACATCAGCCATGGGGGTGGAAGAGGTTTTGTTTTTCCTTCTGTCTTTATTTTATTCTTTTCAATCAGTCAGAATGGAGCAAAGCAGATCAAAGGCACGGGAAGGAACATGCTGCCTGCCAGGGGAATGACAATATTGATGTAAGGCAGGCGTGGTAGCTGCGAAGAGAGTAATGAGATCTTTGTGTTACTGGGTGTTGAACTCTGCCAGTAAAAGTGAGCTCATCAGCCTGAAAAATTCCAGGCAGCGATGGCATTCAGCTCTTGAATATTTAATGAATTTCAGAGGCATAAATTGGTTTGGATGGGACATTCCAATACCATCCAAGTCCAATCCTCCTGCAGGGAGCATCTGCAACTAGAGCAGGGTGCTCAGAGCACCAACCTCCCCTGGGATGCTGCCAGGGATGGGGCAGCCACCACCTCTCTGGTCAACCAGGGCCAGGCTCTGCCACGCTCAGCATCACAACACTTCTTTAGCTAATTAATTTCTCACTAAGCCAACAGGAACACTCCAGTTGATTCTAGGGTCACACTGCCAAACATTCCCACCACGTCTGAGTGGCACTAACCCCACCAGTGAAGAAATCATACAGGTTGGTTAAAAACCCCCCTCTTTTTCCCCATTTGGGCTTCCTCAAATCAACATCATAAAAAAAACCAACCCCAACACAGCAGAAAGCAGAGGGAGCAGAGAGAAATGTCTTGTTTAGATGCTCTGAACAAAAAACCACAGCAGGGTGATTTCTGCTGTGAGACACACGCACAGCAATCGGGTCACCAGTTGCTTGGTAACCAGCAAGCAGCACACCAGAATTAGAAGATTCCAAAATAATTAGTGACAAGCAGCACCTTTAGGGGGAGAAAAGGAAGGCTTGGCACTGCTGCTTCTAAATCCAAGCTTGTCCCACTCCCCACCATCAACCCTGCTCGTCGTGAGCTGCTTGTTCTGCGGAGAATTTGCCTTTTCTTTTCCATCTGTAGCAATTCTGAGTTTAGTCTCTGCCTTGTTTTCTACAGAAATAAACTACAGCCTCTTTTCCTTGACAGCTGACAACAGCAACAGCTGATGAAGTAGATGAGACTGAATCACATGCTGGTTCAACCTAGAGGAGCTGCAGAACCATCCTCCCCATGGACCATGGAGATTAACCTGCCTATTTTACTCTCCACCTCACAGCTCGAAAGGAAAAAGCCTGGTAGTGCTCATCTGATAGAATCAGAGTGGTCTGGGTGGGAAGGGACCTTTAGAGATCATCTGGTCCAACCCCCCTGCAGGGAGCAGGGGCACCTGCAACTAGAGCAGGGTGCTCAGAGCACCAACCTCCCCTGGCATGGTGCTGGGGATGGGGCAGCCACCACCTCTCTGGGCAGCCTGGGACAAATTTCACCACCCTCAGTGTGAAATATTCCTTCCTTAGACCAAGTTTACATCTCGGACATGAGGTCACCAGAACCAAGTGCTATTAATTCATCTGCAAATGGTCACATTGACTTAAATGGAAAACCTCCATGGGAAAACCCATGGAATTAAACCAAAAACCCAACCAAACCACTCACCCAAACCCTCCCAAATCCTCAACACCCGACTCGCTTGGGCAAACCCTGGCGCTCCACCCACCCCCGGAGCAGGGAAGCGCGATGCCAGCGAGAGCTCCACCTCCGGGCGAACCCTGTGTGAGCACCCAGTGCTTCTCTGCCCCCTCCCACCAGCCCAGCCCCCAGCAAGCCCAGTGCAGAGGCTCTCACCCCCGTCTAAGCTGCGGGACATGGTGTAGCGCTTGCTGGAGGAGCGCTCGAAGTAGGGCGCGGGCCGGTCGATCAGGGCGCTGGCTCTTCTCGTCTGTGCCTGCGTCCGGCCGCTGTAGCGGAACTTGGAGCCCAGCGTCAGGAACTTCTTTGGGGGTGCTTCTGGCAGCAGGAGCCTGAAACACCAAGCAGTGGCACCCATTAATCCCCCCTCCTCCTCCCCACAATCCATCCAATGGTTGTTGGGTGTTTGCTGGCTCTGTCTCCTCAGCTTGTGGTTCTGCGCTCAAGGGGCTTCGAAGGATGCTGAGTTTTCCCTGCTGGGCAAGAATCCCTCCCTCCCTGCTCAACAATCAGATTGGGTGTTTTCTAAGCAGCCCAACTGAAAGTGTTCATCATATCAGAGATCCTGGTCTGGGCTGCAACATGGGTGTGTCTCCCCTATTTCCAATTTAAGCCGGCGCTGCTCTGCCGAGATCAAGGCCAGGCCAGGTTTCCTCCATTTTTCAGGTCCAAGCCCTAATTTCTGTGATTCTGTGATTCTGTGATTCTGTGATTCTCACCCTCTGTGTTTTGGCTCAGGGGAGTTGGCTGAAGAAATCACTCTGCTGCTATGGAGCCTGCACGTTATAGACTTTGAATTGCCATTCAGAATCAGCAAACACCCACCAAACACACACTGAATTTCTTTTGAGGTCTTCTGCTGCTCAGCCTGGATCACCCATGAATGGCCACAGAGCCTCAACCAAAGGTTTTAGGAAAGGAGAGGAACTTTCCCATCCTCCCAAACACCTCCCTGCTGACTATCTCAGCACAAACTCATTTATTCCACTAGCCCAATTTTTTCCTCAAGTCTTCTTTGCTGCAAAATTCCTTGGTAACAGGAAAACTGCAGCTATGGATGGGATATTCTGGGGGACCAAAAAAGACTCCACCGACCCTTCTGAGTAATTAAGTAAAAATAGCTTTTAAATTTTCTTTTATTTTAAGCATCCATCTCCCCTAGTAACTTTCCATCTCAGTTGTCCTCTCCCTGTGTCTATCTGAAGCGCAGCAGAGTCCTTTGCCTCTGATAATACCACAGCTCAGATTAACTGGGACCCATCTGGTGATTTTCAAACATTTGGTTTAAAACCAGCACGAATAATTGGGGTGAAACAGTTCCAAATTTCCAAGCAAGCAACAGCCTTCCCTCGTTCTACTCAGAGTCACCTTGTTGGTCAAGGAGACACAACTGGGGTTTGTTTTTTATTCTGCTGTGCTTTATCTCATGCTTTTAGGCTAAAAACAAACCCAGATCCACATACCTGAAGAATGTGTGGTGCTCAACACACACCTTCCACAAGCGCTTTGCAGCACGGTGATTTGGCAACTTAAACCCGATAGTGCTTTCAAACTGCTCAAACTGGGGAGGAAAAAAAAAGAGACAAAGGATGTATTGGAGGCCACACATCCATTTCCATGGCTGGGAGTGGTCACCAGTGGCAACCTCTGTGGATTGGTTTTGGAGAGGAAAACACAGATTATTAGCAAGAGGTTTGCAATGGGGGTGGTTTCTGCCCTTGTAGTAAGCAAGAGATTGGGTAAGACCTGGGAGATTCTTGAGAAAACCATCACTGAGGGGTTTTAACCCTTTTTTCACCTCATCAGCCTGGTAAGAACCCAGAGGTGAGCAATGGGCCTCACAGGGACTGGTCTGGTCCACACTGCTTTAGATGTTTAGATGCTGTCCTGCTGTGCAGCTCAACTCAACAAACAGAAATGGCTTTTCATCCATCACAGCCCCACTATTGTGCCAGTACTTCAAATGGAGACAGTCCTTCTCTCTGCCACCATCCTCCTGGGATTTCTCCTCCAAGATTTACCACCTGGTTCCTGGGTTAGCCTGTGCTCAGCCCCCAGGGGGAGGATTTGCCACGAGAGGGCACTCACTGAACGAGGCTTCCCAGCACCTCCTCCAGAGCCAGTGGTGGGCCTGGAGAGCTCAGGACCAAAACTCCTGCTTCACCCCATCTTCTGACCAGAGAGATCTGGCCTGTTCCACTATTTAACTCATCTTTCCCAAGAAAACTGGCACAGATTGATATAAATGGGATAGATAAATGGAGAGGCTTGCATGGCACAAAGACAAATCACCAAATCAATCAGAATATGGGGGGTTTTGAGAAGATTAATTCAACTCCAGAGTGTCAGGACTCCCTTACCTCCCCCGGCCGGATTTTGATGTAGAAGTTGTTCCTCTTGTAGGAAATTTTCAGAACCTTTGGCCAGGCAAATCTATTTATCCTGAGCCTGTCACGATAGATTAAGAGGCCACTTGCACAGACTCCCAGCATGATCTCCACTCCTTCAGAATCCTGGGGAAAAAAACAACAACAAACCCAAAATAAACCCAAAATAAACCCAAAATAAACCTAAAACAAGCAAGGTATTTTGTTGAGCATTTCTCCCCTTGCATGCTGAGGTTTGAAGAGATCCTTGTGCACTCTGCTCCTACCCAAGCAACCTTCTTTTTCATGCACCAGCTGTAGTGACCTGATTTCTGAGCCACCCCTCTCACCAACTGCATTAAGGCAAAGCAACAGAAAACTTGGGGTGGGGTGAGGGAAACCAGGAGTGTTGAGAATCTTTCCTTAGATTTTAGGAAGACTCTGCAAGGAGGGAGGGAAATTTTAGCCAGTATGAAAAGAACAGTATGGACCATGCAACACAAATTTCATTAGCAGAAGAAAAAAGAAGTGTTACTAGCTTGAAAATAAGTAGGACAGCACATAAATTTCCTTCTCCTGGCACTGCTCATCCCCACACCCAAGGCTTGTGAAGCCTGAGATAGATTTTTGAACCTGAAAGGTTCCTCTAAAACTGCTTGTGCTGTAAGCCACGTTTGACAGGGAAGCTGGAGCTCAGACACATCAGCAGGACAAAAGACTTGGCCCAAATCCCATCAGAATATACCCATAAATATGTATTTTTTAAGTAAGAAATATGAGCTTTTCTTTCCTTTAGAAACCTTCAAACAGTCCAAAACCAACCTGCACTCTTTGCTGCCACCACTAGCCTGCATAATTTTGGTGGTTTTTTTTTGTCATTTAACTAAGTACTAATTAAGAGAACACAAAAGATTGACTTGAATTCCAGCTCCTCAACAGTGCTCCAGGGATAAGGCTGCAGGAGCTTTCAAGAGCTGAGCTGCAAATTTATCTGGGTTCTTGAAAGGACCTGCAGTGGCAGGAGAAGAGGCTCAGTGATTTGACCTTTCCAGGACAGGCTGAGCTCTCCCCAGCTGGGGATTCTTTGCTCAGCACTTATTTGACAATGAGCCTTGCTAACCTCAAAGGCATTAAGATCTGTTTGCTTTAGTTGGAAGAGTGAAGAATAAAAACCCAATAATTAGTTACTTGGGGGGAAAAAAAAAACCCAAACTCCACAAAGCTTGAAGGTGTCTCTCCCAAGCCACCAGGACAATGAGCCTGTTTTATCCATAACCTGCTGATGATCAAAGAAATAAGTTCACTCTGGGATATTTCCAGCAGAATTATTGTTCTTCCAGCCAACTGCAATGACCACACTTCAGGAGACAGAGCAGCCACTGCCTCCCCATCACTACCAACCTGATTAGTTTCCAGCAGGCCTAAAGTACCACTTGGAAGTTCTCAGCAGTGTTGGAAATGATCTGCTTATCTAGTTAAGCTCCTGTCATTGGCCTTGCTGAAGTGGCTGAATGAAATGACAACTGATCACTCCCTAGACAGCTTCTAACACCCTCCCTCATCACTCTGTCCATTCAGGATTTTCCCAAAGGACCTGGTTGTTTAACTGACACAAAAGGTTGAGTCTTTTGAAGCCACAGGCATGTTGCAGTCACAGGATCTATTTATGCTCAGCCCATGAGTCACCCTTCCTCAAGCTGACAGGGGATTTATCCCACAGAACACCCATCTCAAAACAAGACAGGATAAATCCAGGAGTCCATGCAGGCTGAAGTGCTACACAACAGGAGGAAGGTGAGAGAACACGAGTATATACCTTGGCATGATGGAGATCCACTCCATACATGGAGAGTTTTTTGGCATTCTCCAGGAAATGCATCTCAGCCTCTGCAGGTGTCATTCCCCTGGGGAAAAGGAACCAATTCCAGCATCAATGTTAAGGAAACACAATCCAACATAAAATCCAGCAGCTAGAAAACATTCTTGTGTCCAGATCTGGATGCCCCAGTTCAAGAGAGACAAAGAAGTTACTGGAGAGAGTCCAGTGGAGGTGTGGAAATGCTGAGAGGCTGGAGCATCTCATCAGGCTGAGATGCTGGAGAAGGGCTGTTTAGCTGGAGCAGAGCAGCCTGAGAGGGGAGCTGAGCAATGCTGAGCAAGAGAGAAAGGGCCCTGGGGGGCAAGAGGATGGGGCCAGGCTCTGGGCAGTGGTGCCAGGGACAGGACAAGGGGCACTGGGCACCAACTGGAAGCCAGGAGGAGAAAGTTCTTTGTTGTGAGGGTGTCAGAGCCTGTCCCAGGCTGCCCAGAGAGGTTGTGCAGTCTCCTTCTCTGGAGAGATTCCAATCCCCCTGGACACTGCCCTGCTGGGCCCTGCTCTGGCACTCACTAAGGATGCCTTATAGGAGCCAGGTGGGGTCAGGCTCTGCTCCCAGGAACAAGGGACAGGACAGGAGGAACCAGCCTCAAGTTGCCCCAGGGGAGGTTGATGTTGGAGCTGAGGAACAATTTCTTCCCCTCCAGGGCTGTCCAAGCTGGACACGCCATGACCCCTGGAGGGGTTTCCAAGCCCTGGAGCTGTGGTGCTGAGGCCATGGGGAAGTGTTGCCCTGGCAGGGCTGGGCATGGTTGAACTCCATGAGGTCTGTTCACCTTTCCCTGCTCCTGAAGGCATCCCTCTGCTCACCCAGCTGCCCTCGGCCCTACCTGTGGCTCTTGTGCAGCTCGATGACCTTCTCCTCCAGCTCTTTGGTGTGGTTGGGGGCGAAGCGGAAGTCGCTGATGTAGTCGGCGCCGTACTCGTCGGGGTCGTAGTCGCCCAGCTCCGACTGCACGGTGTAGGAGCCCAGCAGGGCCAGCGTGACGAACGAGCAGGGCAGCCGGCCCGACACGATGTCATCTCTCAGCTGCAAGCAGAGGTAGTACCTGCAATGGAGCACCAACAACGTTCTCCTCCTCCACCCCACAACGTTCTCCTCCGCCGCCGCACAACGTTCGCTGCTGCCGCCGCCCCGCAGCGCCCGCAGACCTCGGGGGCTCTGCCGGGCTGAGCTCCCAAACACAACTCAAGGCTTCACGGTGGTCATTCGAGGGAAAAACAACCCCAATCTTGCCTAACTTATAGGTAGCAGTGTTAGTTTATCTTTATATCTTCAGATGTCTCTTAATTTATCTTTAGATCGTAAGATGTCTCTTCCTAGATCAGGTTGCTGCTGTGTTTGGTGTCCCTGGTGGAGAATTACTCATGGAATCAGAGAATGTCCAAGGCTGGAAGGGGCCTCCAAAGGGCATCTAGTGCAGCCCCCCTGCAGGGAGCAGGGACACCCTCAACTAGACCAGGCTGCTCAGAGCCTTGGACAACTTCTCTTTGAGTATTTCCAAGGATGGGACCTCAAACTATTCTTCAACCTATTCCTCAACCTATTCCACTGATCCACCACCCTCAAGGTCAAGAACTTCTTCCTGAGATCCAGTCTAAATCTCCTCTTCTCTAGTTTAAACCCATTACCCCTCATCCTTCCACTCCAGACCCTTGGAAACAGCCCCTCTCCAGCCTTCCTGGAGCCCCTTCAGGTACTGGAAGGTGGTTAGTAGGTCTGAACACACTGGGTTTCTATCATGGATCAAAAGAAGTAGCTACCCAGGAAAAAAAAATCATTAAAATCCCCAAATACTGTTCATTAAAGGGTAGCTGAACTCCAGGCTGTTCAAGAAGCAGGGGAGCAAACTGTTGAGCTTTCTGGAAAAGGCAATGAAGATGAAAAAGGAAGCCAAAGAGAACACAAAACACCCCTTCCCTTGGCTAATCAAGAGCCTAAGTGCTTCTAGAGCAGCTTTTGAGCCCCTTGTGGAAAGGTATTGAATGTTTTAAACACCTGGTAATATCTTCAGAGAGCTGGGCAGGGTCCGGAGGGTAGAACTTCACATTGAATGCAAACTGCCAAGCACCACCTGGAGAGGAACAGGGATTGAAAGGACATGGTCAGTGCCAAGGGGAGATGCCCACACTGCCAGTGGACTTAAAAATACCCCAGCCAATCGACAGGATTTAGTATTTTTCCCTGAAATTTTACAGCATTTTTCTTATTTATTAAGATTTCCACCAAAGTGAGGACACTAAGGGAGCAGTAATTTAATCCTAATACTAAAAAAGAACCATCTGCCCCAAAATTTACTGGGATTAACCCCCTGGACAGCCCTATCCATGCTTCAAACCCAGTAACCCACAACTTTCCAGAGGTGCTGGAAAGGACACGCCGAGGTCTGGCTGCCCAAAGCAGCTCTCAGCAGCTTCTCAGGATGCTGCTGCCTCAGCACAACACTCCAACCTCTGCAAGAAAGAAACTGTTGTGCAGGCAAAAAACTGCAAGGGCAGCCACAAAGAGTGTGGCTGGAAAACTACCTGACACTGAGGAGTTCTTCCTCAGTCTCCTCAGTAAGTTCTGGTGTCCTGGGGGTGGATGCTGGTTTGTGCCACCACAGCTTTGGTTTTGGTTGAACCTCCCCAGTTCTGACCTTCCCACCTGAATGGTTTCCCTGCCCAAACACACAAACCTTTCATCCCTTGTAAAAACTGAGGGGAGGAGTCAAAAAAAGAAACCCAAGGCAGGTCCAATTTTGAGCCAGACTTTCCTTCCAGAGGCTTCTGAATTTCTAATGCAGCAGCAGCAGGTTAAATTTAACCACTGAGCTTTTTAAAACATTCATGTGCAGCAGAAAATTGCCTGGGCTCTCTGCAAACTGAAGGGTCATTTTTGGAGCAGAGGTCAGGATTCTGAAATGCAGGAAGGAAATTTACTGTGGCTGGAGTTTGATCTTGGCAGAGGGGCATGAGCAGCTCTCCTGGAGATGATCTAAATACCAGTAATGCAGAGAAATGTTTTAGCTACGTGGCCAAGGCCCTGGGGTTACACTGCTGAATGTCAAACTTGGGGTTTTAGGGTTTTTTTTTTTTGCATCTCTGCAAATGTCAAGTTGTTTTCAGCTGCTCAAGTTCATGTGTTACGAGGCTCAGCAACTGCCTGGGCTCATTCTGGGGTAAAATACCTAAAAGATGCTCAGTGCCAAGGGGCTCTGATGTGTTCAGGGTTTTTTTCCAGTAGGATTTGGAAAGTCTGGACTCACCAAGATTGAAATTTTTCCAAGCCCCCTCAGAAAGCAAACACAGAAATGATAACAAACTTACTTCGGATCTGCTTCTTGATTTCCTTGGCAGGGTCCAGCCAATTCTGCAAAGAAAATATAAGTTAGGTTGGTTTTTTTTCTTGTTTTGTTTGGACTTTTGTGTTTTGGTTTTAATTTGAATGACAAACCACAATAAATATTATTTTAAAACCCAGTGCTAGGAGTGAAGGGGAAGGTCTGCCAGCCCTCTCTCCTTGAAGCAGCAGCAGGCAGGGATAACACTCCATTTCAAGATGTGGTCCTGGGCAGCAGGAGGAATTTTATTCACTTTCTCAGACACTGAGGAGCTGAAGGGTTTGAAATTAAAAAAAATAATTTAAAAATAATTTAAAAAGCAGAAAAACACCCACCAAACTCCTTAATAAAATGATTTTTAAATAATCAAATAAGATAAATGAGTAAATTAAACCCTCAGCAATCTCATCTCCAGAGTATCTTCTGGGGAAAGTAAATTTCTATACAATTTTTTGTTTGGATGTTGGGGTTTGTTGATTATTTTTTGTTCTAACCCTGGAAGGGCTGCAAAGCCTCATCAGAGGATAAGCCAGGAGGGCACTGCCCCATGTGCACCCATCATGGGCAGAGGGATCATGGAGCACCCATCAGCTATGGACCAAAGCCCTGCTGAGGAGCTGAGGAATCATCTCAGTGGTGTCTGGATGCTGAGGAGAGGATGGAATTCCTCTGGAAGAAGTGTGTGAGTCCCTGGGGTCTCTCAGTGCCACCACCACCTTGTCCTCTAACACAATCACTGCCCAAAAGGCCTCACTCAGCCCAGCACAAAAACTTCTCTCCCCATGGGACAGCTCCACCTTCTCCATGGAAAGATAAATAGATGAGGGGGGAAAAAAACAAACCAACAAAAAAAAATACAACCCCAAAAGAAATCTCAAACAAGGGAAACACAACAATTCCAACCCCTGACAAAAACAACCAGTTTGCAGCTGTCCAAACCTGGTCTGTGGTGGAAAACATGAGCCTGGAGAGCTCCAGCTGTTGCTGAGCACATCAGCACCCCAGGAACCAAGAAGCTAAAGCTGGATTCCTGGTCTCCAAGAGGACATGTGGCAGGGGCACACATATTGCCTGGCTGGGGGTGAGTTGGTGAGTTGCTAAGTGCTTTTGAGATGAAAAAAAGCACGTGCTGCTGCTCACTAGCTGTGGTGTGTCTCCTAGAGGTGTCTAGCTGCCTAAAATAACTGGCAATCAATCAATGTTTAGTGATTCTAAACCATCTGCTAATACCAACATCCACTCTTTCTAGGGCAGGGAAGCACACCAATCTGGAAAGGCACTTAAACATCTGCTGAACTTGTCCCACAGCTCCAAACAGAGCATATGCTGAAGTGTTCTCCTGCATCCAGCCTCTGCTTCACTCATTTGCTGTATCAGGAGCTAAACCCTCCCACTCCACTGCCTGCAAAGGAGAGGCAAAAAGACTCATTTGGAAAATAAGGATTAATGGGTTT
Organism: Ceyx cyanopectus; assembly: GCA_013401355.1. Taxonomy (NCBI): domain Eukaryota; kingdom Metazoa; phylum Chordata; class Aves; order Coraciiformes; family Alcedinidae; genus Ceyx; species Ceyx cyanopectus. Next base: position 29,230 of record VYZU01059935.1, read on the forward strand.
GGCCCTTGCCTACCTGTATCCCATTATTATTAAGCCATATTTTTGCATCATACATTTTGTAGAGCATCTACCCATGTAAATCCGACTTTCATCTCTGGCAGCAATGCAATAAATCATACAAAGGATGATAAAACAACTCCTGGACTGTTGGCAAGGCTCTGGAGGTTATCTCAGGGAGCTCTGGTGTCCACACACCACAGGCCAGTCTGGGTTTTGAGGGTTACCTTTTGGTTCTCTGTGTCCCTGTAGGTTAGCCCAAAATAGTCTTTCTCCAGAAGGTTCAGATGCTCACAGACTTTGTCAAACAGCACTTGGCCTCTGGAACGTTTCTGGGGGAAATGAACAGGGAAAAAGTATAAATTCACATGTCAAATCAGATAAGCATGAAAATAACACCTTTTCTCTTGACTCCTCAGGACAATAAACCCCAAATGATTTAATTCAACTCATCCACCTTTCCAACCTGTTGACCTGGAGCTTCATAAGAAGCTGCTGAATGGGGCAACTCTGCTTTTCATCAATGTTCAAGTCTTCCTGCAGAGGTAAAAATGAGTTATTTTGTGCCCCTGCTTTGAGATTCATGGAGAAGATCTGTCTTTCTGAAGCTGCAACTTCATGCTGAGGTCTCATCTCCACAAACCAGAGTTCTTTGTGTGCAATAGTAGCAATGGTACAAATTATTCCTGGTTATGGAGCTCTGAGTGATCCACTGGAGGGAAAAATGAACGTGGAGATCTCTCCTCCTTCAGTAACAATGTGGACTGATTCCAGGATCCATTTTTGTCTAATAGATGGAGAAATGTGCTAACACCATGCACTGAAATTACTGAAAGAGTCCAGGGCCTCAAGAGAATGCAGCTGGGTAAGAAAAGCAGCTTTCCAGTGTCCCACTAACCTTCTTTACTGGTAACATGCTAGATGAGATCTCTCACTATCAACAGCCACAGCCCTTAGCAGAAGCTTCATAGTATCTCTTGTATTGGATGGTGAAAAATCAGGTCACCCCAGTTCTTAGCATTCTACCTGGCCCAGGTTGTGGAGTCTCCTACTCTGGAGAGATTCCTGTGCTGCCTCTGGGTGCTGGATGGAGCAGGGGGGTGCCACCAGGTGATGCCCAGAGTGCCCTCCCATCCCCACCATGCTGGGATTCTGCATGACTGTGATTCTTCCAGGCTGATACCAACCCTCAGTGTGAGAGATCTCTCCCAGGAAGGTCAGTACTGCACTGGGACCAGCATCTCAGCAAGGCCAAGGAGTCTTTGTTCTCAGAGGGCATCAAGGCACTGCCCAAGTAATGACAGCCTGGCCTGACCCATCACCCTGCTCAACTCAGGGGTCTCCCCAGCCCCATCCAACCAGCAGGGATGTCACACTGGGCTCTCCATCCCCCCTGAGCGGGTGCCAAGGCATTAATCACCACGTACCTGCCTGAAGTGCAGAGCAGCACTCCACTCTCACTCTATTTTTACCCACCAGCAGATTCCCTTCCCCACACTACAGGGAGCTGAGATGAGGAGCTGAAGTGCCCAAAGCAGCTCCCAGAAAGGAGAGTGCTTGCAGCCTCCCAACTGCCACGGTTCAGAGCTGATCTATTTTTTGCATCTGATGGTGCAGTCTCATGTGGGTGGGAAATGCTGAGCAAGGGCTGGCTGCAGCAGGCAGGGACTGCCCTCCTGCCAGACAGCAACGGCCAGAGGGCACCTTCAGATGGAGCATCACAAGGAGAGGGAGGAACATCAGGAAAAGCCTTCTTTGGTGTGGGGGTGACAGAGCCTGTCCCAGGCTGCCCAGAGAGGTTGTGCAGTCTCCTTCTCTGGAGAGATTCCAACCCCCCTGGACACTGCCCAGCTGGGCCCTGCTCTGGGTGCCCAGATGGAGCAGGGGAGTGGCACCAGGTGATCCCCAGAGGTCCCTTCCAACCCCCACCATGCTGGGATTCTGTGAGAGTCCCACAGATCAAGAGCTACAACAGGCTCCATATTGGCAACAGAAACTCAGTCTCCACTGTGCAGCAACTCCAAGGTCAGGGCTTTCAATCAAGAGAAACCTCACTCCCCTTGCTGCTCAGCTGCAGAGCAAGACAAGCAATATCTCATCTGTGGACCTGGATTTGAAATAGAAAGAGTTTACATGTAGGTTTCTAAGCAAACATAAGAATTTCTTCCCTTTGAGGGTTGTCCAGGGTTGACCCAGGCTACCCAGGGCAGGGGTGGAGTCCCTGTGAGCCCTGGAGGGGTTTCCAAGCCCTGGAGCTGTGGTGCTGAGGGCCATGGGGCAGTGCTGCCCTGGCAGGGCTGGTTGGACTCCATGATCTGAAAGGCATCTCCCAACCAAAACGCTTTGATGGTTCTCTGACCAAGAGCCACCAAGGCTCCTCCAGCACCAGCCCAGCATTCCACCCAGACTACAGCAACTCCAGTTGGACAAACAGCTCAGGATCACAACATCCCAGGAGGAACAACTGGACACCAGCTGATGCTGAGCTCACCTGGCTCTCCTTCCTTGCTAGCATCAGCTCGCCACAGCTCGCGGCCTGGCTCTGACATCCCTTTCCTAACCTCTCCCTTTTCCCTCACCTTCCTGAGGGCACAAGTTGATTTTTTTTTCTCCTTTTCCAACATCCATGGAAAAAAAAAAAAAAAAGAAAAAGAAAAGGAAAGAGGATTCCAACGTGCCCAGCCCTCTGCTTTTATTTCATTTTGCTGTCAACTGCGTTTGGCAAGCGGCGGGCTCTGCGCCGTACGGGCCAGATGGTGGTTTCCTCTGTGCAAACAGGAGGAAAACACCCATAAAAATCAACACGTATGGAAGGAGCACAAGCAGGGGGAAGTTTCTCCCTCCCCACGTCGCAGCTTCTGTGATTATTCTCGCAGCACAAACCAGTGTAAATGATTAACTGGTTGCCAGGAATCCTCTGGGCTCTCCGGGAGACAGGCTCTGCCCCAGGCCCAGTCTTTGAGGTGCTGAATTCCACCCTCCTGACAACACAAATTCTCTTTTTTTTCTTGTGAGTTGCCCAATTTACACTAAAATATGCCCAATTCCAGAAAAAACCCACAACATTAATTCCAAAATGAAGTGATCAAGTGCCTGGAAGAGGCCAAGATCACTTTTGTGTTGAGAACCCAGTGTCTGAGGGAGGGATCTGAATGTCACACACACAGTATGGTTTACATCATTTAATGCACGTACCAGGGTGCATTAAATGCACCCTCAGCACCAACCATTTCTCCTCCTCTCCAGTCTCAATTTCCCTCTTTTACTTTAAACCATCCCCCCTTGTCCTGTCCCAACAGTCCTTGCTCAAAAGTCCCTCCCCATCTTTTCTCAAAGAGTCTGAGCTGGTCAAGCTACAAAGAGCTGAAATGAGAAATACTGGAAATTAATCATTCCACTTTAGGACAGAAAACTTACAGAGAATTTGTTTTTTGATCAAATCTTGATGAGAAGATGAAGCAAAAAATATTTTTTTACTTCAGAAGGTTTATTTTTCCCAAGCAAGGTAAATGGAAGAAGTAATTTCAAAGAAGTTTTAACTTAATTTCACTTCTAATTTGCATTTTCAAAGGATCTGCTCTTGTGCTGTTTACACTTCTCAGCAGTTTCTCTCCACTGGGAAAAGAAGATGAAGGAGGAAGGTGACAGGAGAGAAAAGAAACACTGAATTTCTTCAAACATATCCTTTCTCCACTGAAATCCCCAGTGGGAAGCTAAATGAGAAGCATCCAGGAAGAAGGATAGGATGAAGATTTTACTGGCAGAAAATCAGCAACTTTTCCTCTGGTTTACTAAAGGACATTTTAGAGAGCATGTGTAGAACTTGCAGGATGAGAGTTCTGAAAATCCTAATGTGACTTAACCACTGAAAACAGCCCTTCCAGAAACATCAATGTTTAGTTCACCCTGAAGTTCAGTGTGTTGATGTTCCAGGCATTAAACAAAGAAGGTTCCAGGCATTTAGAATAAAAGGAATTGCTTCTGCTATGGAATAAAAACATTCCTGGTATAATAATGGATGTGAAAGATAGACAAAGCAAACAGCAAATATCCTACTGCCCTCTCCCACACAAACAGGAAAAAAAACCCCTAAAATAAATGAACTCATCTGAGCTCGTTTCATGTTTCTTAGGGAAAAACCCCTTGGGTTTGGCTTATGCAGAGCATTAGAAATGAGCACTGATGAGGACACACGTATCCCTTGGGTGGCCAGAGCACTGTAGGAGCCACAAACACAACCTTTCTGCCACTTTCAGGTGGCAAAAAAACCCAAATATCTAAGCCACGAAAAGGTTCAAAGCCAAACACGTTTGGGTTTTTTTTTTCAGTTCTCACAATGAATTCACCATTTACTCTTTCCTACCTTCCAGTGGGAACTGTGTTTGGAAACATCCCAAGCTCCAAACACAATCCAGGGAACAAACAACTCACCCCCATGTGGGGACAACGAAGAATGAGGCAATTTCAGAAAGATTTGGTTCAATAAAACCTCTGTTAAGAAGATTTTTTCTATTTTTTTTCCCCCTAGTGTGATTATATTTCATACAAGGAAATGCTTTCCCTGCAAGCTACACGCTGACACAACCCCCCAGATGTTCTAGCTCTTTTTACTATTTACATAGGAACTGCACATACCTCCCAGTATGAGGGATATATATATATAAACTAATTTATTCTACCAGTTTGAGAGCAAAACTGCAGCAGTATTTTGCCTAGCTCAGCTCTCCAATTTAGTGCTCTATCCCACACTGCTTGGCACACAGGAGGAGAAAAGAGGAGGTGTTTTGATGTACAACGACGACTGATCATTTTCTTTTCTCCCTAGATCACAGCACTGCTATAATTTATCAGCCTCTTGATATTTATTGCCACGCTGAAATCTGTGATTAGGCCTGCAAATAAGCTTTTATACAAGATAATGATTATGCCAGAAAACAGCCTTTTATACAGAATAACCTTTACTACACGAGCAAAAACACTGCCTATGACCATTCCTGAAAATAACATTTTCTGACTGCTAAATAATGAAAATATTTAGATTAAACCTCAAAGCCACAGCCACTACACTGCAGTTGCAGGCAGTGAGTGTCAATGACATTGTATAACATGACACAGTTATTATCAGGGGCAACCTCCCTTAATGCTCTTTGAGCTCACAATCCTAAAAAGCCAGCACTAATCTGAAAAAAAAA